>VYZU01084999.1:0-14872 GCA_013401355.1 Ceyx cyanopectus
TTCTACTTTTGGCAGCCCCTCATGTGCTTCATTTCTCTGCAGGTGGATCCGAGGGGAACACTTCAAGTACAAATTCAGCCGACCTTGGGGGAAACATGCCAGCGAGGGGAGGTGGTGGATTCGGAAGAGGATCGGCCCTTACTTTCCCCCCATCAACCTCCAGGGCCTGAAGAAGTTTTATGAAGACAGGAATTGGCCATTCCCTGTGCAGGACTGATGGAGCAACATTAGCAAGGTCAAAAGGGACCAGCTGGAGAAGAGGGGGAGCAGTTGGCTCCATTACTATTCATGTGTCTTTCCCCTCTCTCTATTTTTTTATCCATATCCTTGCTTACAGAAGGTTCCCAACCAACCTGTCCACCTTCTTTTGTGGTCAAGTTTTTCTCATCTCTCTTTCTCTTTGTCCTTATCATCACAGCTGTGCCCAATGAATTCTTTTTCCAGGAAATTGTCAGCTTTAGAATTTAGGGGAAAAAGTGAACAAATACCATGGCTAATTTTCAGTAGGTGTTGGTGTTGCTTTCCCCGATCTGTTGCTTTCTCTGATGGCTGCAGAGGTGCAAGGGGAGATTCTGGAGCAGCGTCTGCCGGGGTTCACAGATTCCCTGGAGTCCAGTGTCCAGAGCAGCTGGGTCCTGCTCAGCAAGCAGCTGGGTCATGTGGACGTGATGCTGGCCTGGAATGGAGCTCCATGCTGGCATCCCATCCCCATCAAAGCTGCCTTATTCCCAACATAGCTGTCCTCACACTGCCCTTGTTGTCACCCTGGGAAGTCCCAATCACCACCTTCTCACAACAAGCTAATGACCAGGCTGAGCTATGTGTCCTGCCCACCGGGCATGGTCTAGATGTCCAGCAGTTCAAACCCCAGGCAGCAAGAGGCTGGTAATGCACCCAGGCTGGAGAAAACACCCTGGGACTTCACTCTGAATTTCCCCTGTCCCTCCTGTTTCCTTTGGAGTCCCCCCTATGTTTAAAATCACCCCAGATTGTCCCACCGTGTAGTTTTTGCTTGGAGAGCCCAAACCACAGTGATGGGAAGGAAGGGAGAACCAGAATGTGGCCAGCATCTGAAGCAGGCAGCCACTGGCCTGGGTAGTTTCTAATACCCAGTGGCTTGTTCACACATTCTGCTGCCCACATTTCTCCTTCAGGATTGGGGAAAGATCAAAGTAAGGCATAAAAGCCCTATTGTATCAGGCTTGCAGGCAGAAAGCCACAGGTTTCCTGAGCAACCCTAGAGAGCTGCTCACCGGAGTGAGCTCCATGACTCAGCCCCCAGGACAAGAGCAGCCCTGTGCAGCCGGCACATCCCGCAGCCAGTCGCTGCCCAACACTCACGGATTGCCCAGGCAGGCAGCAGCGGCCTGAGTCAACCAGTCTGCCGCCAGCCCCACCGCCTTTAAATGGGTCTTGTTTTAAGGGGCCCTGGCCTGGCAGCGCAGACATGCTTGGGCTGTGCCTTCCTGTTTGCTTAACCTGGGTGTTTTATAACTGGTGCTTTTTTGTCAGCAGCCCCAGGGCTGAGATCTGCTGGTTTGGGGAGGTGGGAGGGGCTGGTGGAGTTTGGGGCTGGAGGCATCTGACGAGCTGGTGTTTGGGAGGAGCTTAGCATTCTGTGGGCACTGTCTGGCCACGCACCCAAGCAGGAGAGGGCAGGGAGAAGCGCAGAAAGAGGCTTGACAGTCTTTTCCCCCTGGGCTTTTGCAGTGGCATTTGTCTTGTCCCCCTGGGGACGAAGTGCAGGGGTCTGAAAGCTCCCAGTGAGGCTTTCACCCTTCCAGAGCAAATACAGCCCAAGCTGCGGTGCTGGGTGCTGGGCTCTGAAGGGGCTCTGGGCTCAGGGCAGAGCTGTTCTCCCTGGGGCCACCAGCCTGTCAGGGTCCAACGGGCAGTGTGGGAGGCAGAGGCCACATCCATGTCCCAGTCCCTGGGGCTCATCCAGCTGAGCCCATCCCCTCCAGTGTGAGATGCAGCAAAAGCAGCCAAATGTGGTTTTAAAATAAAACTCTGTAGAAAACTAGGAAAAGCAAACCAGCAGGTAAAGCTGGTGCTGGCACGGGGCAGCACAGGCTGTGAATGGGGGTGCAGAAATGCCATTTCTCCATGTTTCTTCCCCCGTTTTGACTGTGTGTGCCGAGTGTATTTCTGGAAAAGGATTAAAGCAAGCAGCTCTTGAATAACCAGTGGGAGTTCCATGCTTGTTGGTTTTTTGTTTTTTGCTTTGTTTTATTTGTTTTTGTTTGCTTTTTGAACATGTTAAAAAGGGAAAATGGGAGCAGCCCTGGGAGGACAGCCTGAACCTGGGCACAGTCCACTGGTGCCTGCCCTGATGGGGGTCATCAGGGACACTCTGGCTCCCAGGGGTCTGAGATGACAGGTGATAAATAAGGTGAGTCCCAGGTGTTGCAGCACTTCATTGCATTGGAGGGAGTGCCTGGTGTCCTATCTGAGCATCTGACCACATCCTGATGAGCCTGGGCTGGTGGGGTTGTGAGACCACAGCTCTCCCTTCCTGTCTCCAGTGCATTCAATGGCATGTTTGCATGGAGCTCCTGCTTGCTTTGTGGTCACTCTTCCTGCCCACCTGCTCCATTCCTGAAGAATCCAGCTCAGAATGACTGGAGGGAAGAGAAGCACCCTCATGTGGCCTCTCACCTGGGAACTGAGAGGCTCCAAGGTCCTGTGGGACCAGCGGTAGTGAGACTGTGGGATCCCAGGAGGTGCTGGGCAGGGATGAGCGTTGCCAGGAATAAGCCAGCAGGCAGGGAGTGGTGGCTGGCAGTTGGCACGCAGAAAAAGCCATGACAGCAGTAGAGGTGCTGAGCCTGTTGCTCAGAGCCGCTGTGCTTCTGCAAGATGGTAACACTCTTGGCCAGGGTCTGGAAAATTCCTTTATGTTACCCAGTCATGTTCGAACCAAGGCGAATAGTTTAACTCTGGGGCTCAGAGCAACATATGGAGCACTCTAAATCGTAAATAACATTTACAGCTCAATTGTGTTGCCCTCAATATTTGCCATAGCTGGAAAACAATGCTCTGCTGTGAACAATGGAAGAACATTTTGTTCTGATTATCACACAGAGGGTCGAGGGCAAACGCCCGATCCTGCGTCCCACTCCCATTATCGCCCTTTCTGGCATGGCCTCGCTGACAAGGGGCTGGGGACAATGGAGGCCAGCCTCTGTCTGTTGGGATGCAGCACAGCTCATGGATTGTGGGGGGAGGTTGTGTCTCCATGACCAAGGGAGACAACAGCACAGCTTCACTGAGCATCTCCTGTCTGTGTTGGCTCAGGCACTACCAGACTTTGCTTGAAGTGTTTTATTTATTTTTTATTTCTTTGCCTCTCCCCACGTCTGAAATTGAGCCCCGGAGTCGGAGGCACAGAGCAAGGTTCGACCCCATCCCATGACCCATCTCACATCTCCTGGAACCTTGGGCAGGATTTTTTTGGCAGGTGAGTTGGCCAAGAGCCTCATACACCATTTGCATGCTCTCTGGCTTGATGGGATTATGGAGCCTGCCATGAAAAGGCAATTTTCACCTTCTCAGACCCTAGGACAGCACTGTCACACTGCAGAGCCCATGTCCAGCTGTCCCCTGCCATCAGCACCATCCTCACCTCCTTGGGGCTGACCCTGCTCACAGGTGTGGGGTTTACCACAGCAAAAAGCCATTTAGGACTCCACCTCCATGGCTGTGCCCATCCATCCATGCTGTGTGCTCCCTGTCCCTATCCATCCTTCAGCTCTAACACAAACAAGCTAGCACAGGCAGCCCCAATGAGCTCCCTGGGTGCCACAGAGTCAACAGCTTCAGTAACAGCATGGGGGTGAGGTGACATGAGGGTATGCCCTGCGTGGGTGATGGGTGATGAACACCCCCCAGGCATCCCTCATGGGCTGGTCACTGGCAGCATACAGTGCTGGCCTCCCCCCTCCCCAATTTAATTTATTTTGGTTTCCAACCTCTGGGTCAGGGATAATGGAACCCAGACCAGCATTTCCATTTCTGTTTGCTGCACGTTGTGCTTGTTAAGCTTTTTCTTTTTCTTTCTTTCTTTCTTTCTTTCTTTCTTTCTTTCTTTCTTTCTTTCTTTCTTTCTTTCTTTCTTCTCTTTCTTCTCTTTCTTCTCTTTCTCTCTCTCTTTTTCCCTTTCTCTCTCTCTTTTTTCTCTTTATTTTTTTGTTTGAATCACAAATTCTCTCTCTGCTCCAGAGAGCTGCCTGGAAGATAATACACATTCAAAGGCAGGGAGGAAGGTGCATACGAAGGATTAAATTAGAAACGTTTCCCTGGGACAAAAAGTCAAAAAAAACAAAAAAACCAAGAAACAGTTATTCAGAGGGGGTGAGGAAATCGGAACCACATTGTGTTATCTGTGGACCAGAAGTTTTCTTGGAGGGAATTTTTATTTTTTTTTTGTCCCTGAACTATACACTGCAACCTTGTGGCATTCCCAAGTCAGAGTTCTATAAATCCATTTGAAATAGAACTCTGTCTGAGGTCTGCTCCCACCAAGGTCCTCCTCCTCAGATGCTTTTGAAGAGGGGACATGGATACCCACAAGCATCTGGGACTGAGGATTAAAGTCCCAACAAAAAGTCCACCAGCTCCCAGGTGGAGTTACTGTGAGTTCCCAGGGACAGTCCCTCAGGGCAGGTTGCCCCCTTTAGCTTTATTTTGTCACTGTAGAAGTTTCCTTGCTTGGCTTTTTTTATTTTTTGTTGCTGATGTCATTGCAGTATTGATCAATTGCAGATGGATTTTTAGCTCATCCTACACACAGGGAATGGCTAAATCTATCTGTGCTTGTGTAATTTGGGAAGATCGAGCAGTGTGGCTCTTGGAGTGAGCTGGAAGGGACAATGCCCATGTCAAGGGGGAAGTGGCGTGACTGGCTGGGTCAGACCGCCTGGGATCCCCAGCAGGGCTGGGTTCTTGGGTTGCTTTGTTATCCTGCCTGCTATGTGAGGCTTTGGCTCAAACTTCATGGAATATGACGTTGCAAGAGCTTTTGAGGTTTTATAAATAATCTCCCTGTTCCTGAATCCTCCAGGAGAGCTGTCTTCTGGTGGTGGGATGGAAATCTGTGCTGTGTGTTCATATGCACCATGTTTACTCTCACAGGAACTTCAGATAGAGCTGGAAAATCTTTAATGATTAATTTATATTTGGAAGTTGTTTTCCCATTTGGGTTTCCTTCTGCTGCAGGAACACAGGGAGATTCCCAGCTGCATCATTATCATACTGTGCACTGGGCCTTGGGAGGACATCTCCTCTCACCCAACCCCATCAAACCAACAGCCTTCCTTTCAAGAAGCCCTCTAGGCTCGGTGCAAAAACCCTAAGATTTGGGGAAGAAGTCATTCTTTCCATCTAATTTTTTGGACATCTACCCAGGTCACATATTCAAGCATTTCTCTGGCTAAAAATCTGGATCTGATTCATGTTATGGGAATGTGGCCCCTGCAGCAGGGTCAGTAGTGAGGAGCTGCTGGAGAACATGCGCTTGTGCCCATGCAGGGTGCTTGTGTAGGGCTCCATAACACTCTGCCAGTATTATCGAAAACAGCAGCTACAACACACCAACCCAGAGATTGCTTTGTTTCTGGAGTGTTTATAAATCGTAGTTATTTGTTTTAAAGTAGCCAAAATTCCATCTAGGAGTTCCCATAGAAAAATAGGTGTATTTGTAAATGATGTATTTGTGCACCTTCCCTGCTCCCAGACGCTTTGAGAAGCTGGCTTTGCTTTAACACATATTAAAGGAAAGGGCTTTTTCTCCTTCCCAGTAGATTAAGTTTGGCTAAACAATTCAGTGTGAACTGCTGGGCATGAGGCATAAACCTGTAGGCTAAATTACCCAGCTGCTATAAGTTTAGACCAGCATGGGATGAATTTCAGGCTCGTATATTAGTTTTCGTTTAATCTGATTATTCTGGGCTGGAGTTCCTGGAGGGTCTTCAGGTTATTGTCAGTCAAAAGAATCTTTAAAAGCTTCCATTTGCACTAAACTTTTCCCATTAGAAGTCTGTTTTCATTATGGATCGATTTTTATTTTAATGAAAAAAATGATTTCTCCCAACCCCCTGCTTTTTTGGTTTGGTTTGGTTTTTTTCTCTCCCAGACGGGGTTAAAACTGAAGCTGCAGCAGGGTCTTGCCACTCAAAATACCACATTCCCCTTTTGCTGAGGCTGCTGATTTGGTTGGGTGGACAATGAGGGGGTAGATAATGTGGGAAGGCACCTCCTCAGCTCTCAGCAATGCTTCCTGGTACCCAGCTCCTCATCCTCAAACCCTTCCCTCACTGGAAAAACACTTTAAGTAGCTTGAATCCTGGCGGGGGAGGGGGGGCGTTTTCTACCTCCAAAATTGTGGAGACTAATACAGGACTAATTGATCTCAAAAGCCCCTTATTGGATGACTCAGAATCTTTCTGTCAGTTAGAGGTCTGCTTTTTGACTGCCAGCTTGGAGAGCAGCACAGCCTAGCAGGAGATACAGTGGGAGCAGCTGAACAGAGGAGTTCAGAAATAACCCCCAAAGCCATGTTCTTTATTTATGTAGGTTTAAACATTGAATGTGCTGGTTTGAACCTTCTGGAGACCATGTGGCATCCGTGTTGCTCTGGTAGGCAATCCCAGCACTGGCCCATTGGGGACCAGAACCATGACTGATGCAGCATTCTGCAGGAACATCAGTGTCCTGGTACCTTGACACTGCCTGAAATCCTCAGTTCTGGGGAGATGGGGAGGAAGGAGCTGCAGCACCAAATCATCCCTAGGTGAGTTTTTATACTCTACAGCTACCTGACAGGAAGTTGGAGCAAGAAGGGGGACAGACTCTTATCCCTGGTGACATGTGACAGAAGCAGAAGGAATGGATGCAAGCTGCACCAGGGAAGGTTTAGGCTGGTTATTAGGAAATGTTTCTTCACTGAAGTGATTATCAACCATTGGAATGCTCTGCCCATGGCAGTGGTGGGGTCACCATCCCTGGAGGCATTTAAATGGCATGTGGACCTGGTTGGTGCTCTGGGACATGGTTTAGTGGTGAGCTAGCAGTATTGGGTTGAAGCTTGGACTAGATGATCTTGAAGGTCTCTTCCAACCAAAGTCATTCTGGGATTTTTTTAATTGTGCCCCATCTGTGCCACCAGGGACCATGCACCCCCTGATGACATCAGGGGTTTCCATTCTGCTCTGCCTTTCCCTTCCTTTAGTGAACACTGAGCAGGACAAGCCCCTGCCTTCAATTTTCCACAGTTGGTGGGATTTTGCAGTGCTCTTCACATCACCGAAACACTAGGTTTTCCCCTGTTTCTCCCATTGCGGGCTGGGAACCTGCGGTAGCAGCTCCGGATTAGATAGCAGGTTGCCAAGCTGTTCCCGGTGTATGCCTGTTGCTGGGACAATTACGCTACAATCACAGCACCTGCAAGTGGTTAGTTAGAATAATAAATAAGTGATAGATTATCAAATAAAGCGTTGGCTTTAGATGAGGTCATCCCAGCAGCATGTCATGGGTCTCAGAGGGTTTGCAGGCTGCTTTCCTGACGCTGATGGGCTAAATAGCTCTTGTATCAGTCAATAAAAAAGTTGTAGAGATTAAAGAATCAATTAGGTATTAGCCAAAGGGGCAAAAGCGTAACCCAAACACGCTGATAAAATCCAGTAGGTGATTATGGGACTGGTTCTTATTTCATCTTGCTTTTGAAAGGAATAATTGCTCGTTACAGAGCATGGAGTGACCTGATCTGGATACTTTTCCAGCTTTATAAAGGAGGAAATTCTAGCATTCAGCTGACAGAGGCACGTCACGCTTTAGGGCCAAATGGTAATTTTTGTGATCCTTACTTGGAGGAATATCATTTTGCCCCTGCAAAATTGGAATTTAGTTGGTTAGATCTCAGGCCAGAGCACCCTTACCTGTGACAGTGCTTTTGTCTGGGGGAAGGAGATACGTTCTCAGGGGAGGCAAGAGGGATGGGACTAAACATAGATCAGATTGGACATTAAGAAGAACTTCTTCCTGAAAAGGGTTGTCCAGGCCTGGCCCAGGCTGCCCAGGGCAGTGGTAGAGTGCCCGTGATCCCTGGAGGGATTTCCAAGCCATGGAGATATGGTGCTGAGGGACATGGATTAGTGGTGCCCTGGCAGTGCTGTAGTAACAGTTGGACTTGATGATCAGAAAGGTCTCTTCCACAAGAACAATTCTGTGATTGGTGCCTGGGTATTTTGGAACCCCAGAGCTCTGCTGCTTATCACACAAACTTTGATTAGCCAAGTAAAGTCTGATCAACTGAAGAGGTGTGTACATTAGAGGTTTTTTCTAATATTTATCATATGGCCTTCCAGTTTCCAAGACACATATCTGCCATGCCAGCCTTGGCCTGGGCTGTCAGTTGGGAACTGAGCTGCACAATGTCACATTCTGCTAATTCATGCAAATGTTTATTAAGTGTCAGTCTAACGCAAAGCTTCACCTCAATTTGGGCCAAAAATAGGGAGTAGCCCCTGAGTGACAGCTCCTCAGGAAGGAGTGACCTAAGCATCCCACCTGTCCCCATCCCACCTGTCCCATTGCTTGCATGGGCTACCCAGGGATGCAGCAGCTCTGGAATGAGCTGGGCAGTGAGTAGCTGGTTGGGTCACACTGGTTTTGTCTCATTTGGCTTTCACCAATTGGTTTTCCAGGGAGGAAAGTTCTAATGAATTATCTTTATTCTTATTTTTCCATTGTTTTCTTCTGCCTCATATTAAGATGAAGTGTTTGGTTTTACAAAGGGAAAAGGGCATGAATTTCAGCCTTTCAAGTAATTTCTGTTCAGAGCTGTTGCTGAAGGGGAAATGTGATGCTTTCAAGTTGATTTTTAAGCCTCCTGTCCAGAGCAAACATCCATTTTGAGATGGAGCAGCTCCCTGGGAAGGACAGCTCTGCCCACCCACTTGCTTCCTTTCCTGCTCAAAAGGGAGAGATTTACAAGAAAGGGAAAAAGGGGAAAAGAGAAAAAAAAAACCAAAACAAAAACAAGTAATCCTGGGGCCTGGGGTTACTTTGGAGGTGGCACGAGGACATCGTGCTGTGGGGACAGCAGCCAGTTGGCCAGTCAGGGTCCCACTGCCTGCGCTTCTTGCAGCCAAGCTCCGAGCTGCCTGGCCCTGCCTGGCCTGGATGTTTCTATATCCTTCACAAAGCATGATTTTTATGGCGTGCACATAAAGCACACACACAATGTACATCACCACCCAGCTGGCAGCGGAACGAGCTGTTTATTGCACAGTGCCCTCGCCTTGCAAGCTCCCCGTGTATGTGCGTGGGTGGGTGAGATGGGGAATTCGGTTTTCCTTTTATTTTTCTTTCCTTTTTCACAGGTCATATACCACCAGGCCAGGCTGGGACTGCAGGGAGGTTGTATTGTCTGGGTTTGGTTGAAGAACGTTAGAGAGTTTATCCCAGCGTGGCCAGGGAGGCTTGAGCTGGGGGTGATGCAGGCAGAGATGCGCCACAGCTCGGGTGTCTCCTGACCTCTTATTTTTCCACATGCAGAAAAAAGGATGAAAAATAGAAGCCCAAGGGCTTGCCCAGCTGGCATAAAAGCTCTTGCAAAAATGATGGCTGCAGCAGGAGGAGAAGAAATGCTCACGGCTGGTGCGAGACCGGAGTTGGGTTTCAAGTGCAAGGGAAAAAAAGAGCCCGATCCTTGCTCGGGGCCTACGTGCCGCTAATCCCCTGTTTATTCTCCGTCTAGCCCAGCCGCCCACGCTCCTCTAAGCTTTTGTTCATTAACAAGGTCCAGGGTAAAAAGATACCTCTGCAGCAGCTGCACCAGCATGCAATCTTGGCGCAGACGGAGGAGCAGTTGATGTTGGCATGGCCACATCATTCCCCCAGCCCTCAGCAAACTCCATCCTCCCAGAGCAGCTCCATGATTTGGCACTTTTGGGGTGATTCGAGCTGAGTATCATAGCACAGTCCCCCCGACTGTTTGTCAGCAACCATAAAGGTTCAACACTTTTAAGGAAGCAGCAACAAAACCAGAGGGATCGGAGGTGGATCTGCGGGGTGAGCTCTGGCAGCCAGTGTAAGGCAATACAGCTCTTGCACTGGGGGTGTTAACCTCACCAGTATGGCATGAGGGTCCCCGGGCCCTGCCCCAGGGTTCATACATATAATTGGCAAATGAACTGTTATCTCCTGGGCCAAATTTGAGAGCCAGCTGCTGCTCTGAGATGTTGGAAAGTGGCATCTACGTGGGGAAGTGAGATCTTCACACTCCAGGTTATAGATGGAATTTTTCTCCCAGTAAAGTGTTCAAAGAGGCAAATCCCTTGTATATAAAATAATAATAATTAGTAGTAGTAATTTATCACTAATCATTATTAATATTTAATAATAATGCCAGTGCTACCAAGACAGATAAATACACATTGGAAACACACAGCCAATCTACAAGACCCAGTCGAATTGTTCTTATCTCCGGGAACCAAAAAACTTTTATCCAGGCTAAGAAGGATTTTCAAAACTTCAACCAAATTATAAGGTGACTGAATTTACATTACTTCAGTCTCTGAGGATTCTGCCTGTCCCCAAATGGAGGGGAGATGCTGCCTGTACGTACAAGGGTTGTTGGACCCACATGCCTACAGAGATTGTAGCAGCTACATCCAGCCCTGCCTGTGAGGGAGTGTGACAAGATCTAAGCTTTTCCCTTGAGCAGGACCTGGGGGATAAAACTTATGCCAGAAAAGCCAGAAGTTAAGTCAGAAGGCAAGGATGAGCATTTGTGCTTCTCCCTGTCTCCAGGACAGCCCAGGGCAGTGGTGGGGACCATAAAGATGTGGTGCCAAGGGATATGTTTTAGTGGTGCCCTGGCAGTGCTGGGGGAAAAGTTGAATTTGATGATCTGAAAGGTCTCTTCCAATCAAAACCATTGTATGATTCTGTGATTCTATGATTCAGCTTCTTTGGGAATGACCAGAACTCCTGGACAACCCTTGCCGAAGGACGCCTCTGCCGATACGAGCGCTCGCCCAGCTGGATATTTGCTGGAGCCAGATGAGCTGGTCATAGGGTGAGGTGTGGGTGGCTTGGTCTGCTCCTTGAGACATCCCAGCATCCCTTGTCACTCCTTTTCTCTAATTAACTGTGTTTTCTGTCCCTTTGTGGTTGCAGAGGGGCAAGCAGGGAGCGTGCAGCTGCGGGCTGGGTGGTGGAGCAGCCATCTGCAAGCGCCCGCCCGGGGAAAAAAACTCGCAGCTGCCTGTGCCTGGTACCGGCGGTACCCAGACGAAGTCATTCATCACCAGGAGCCCGGGCAAGGAAACTTGGCAGGGAAAAGGAGGATCACAACCACAGGAGGCAAATCTGAAAAATAGTCTGCAAGAGCAGGGGTTGTATCTGCAACCTCAGAGCTTCTTTCCTCTTGCTCTTAGAGGTGGGCAGGATGAGTCCATTGTGGCCTCTATGGGATGGAGCAGCCCCAGTGTGTCTCCATCAAACTAGTCCTGCCCAGCAGTGGGAGGAATGAGCTGTGTCCCAGGGCCAGCTCTGTGTGAGAGATGGGATCAGGAGGCAGCAAGGGCATCCCTTCCCATGTATCACATCAAGGGGGTATTTCTAAATCAGAAAAGCAGAAAATTGGGTTATTTTGGGTTCTTATCAATGCTAATCAAACAGGATCTAATCAATGCTGATTGATACCTAAAGGACAGGGTTCTAGAGGATGGGGCAGATTCTTGTCAGTGGTGCCTAGGGACAGAACAAGGGGCAATGGACATAAACTGGAACCAGGAGTTTCCATCTAAACAGGAGGAGAAACTTATTTGTTTTGAGGGTGTCAGAGCCTGGCCCAGGCTGCTCAGAGAGGTTGTGGAGTCTCTTCCTCTGGAGTGATTCTGAACCCGTCTGGACACTTGCTCTGAGTGACTCTGCTGCGGCAGGGGGGTGGCACCAAATTATTTCCAGAGGTCATTTCCAGCCGCAACCATGCTGGGATTCTGGGTGGTGGAGAGTGCCTTTCTTAGTGTCCTCACAGAGGCCCTTCCTTACCTTCTTTCCTTGGTCTGTAGACCCAGCTATGCTGATGGCAAATGACAGGAGACAGCAAAATGTGTGAGTTGAGCCCTATGGGTACTTATAGGCATCCAACTCCACTGCCTCTGCTCTGACCCACTTTTCCAAGTGTCTCTCTTGCCTCATTGAGGGCACCACAACAGCATGATGGCCTCAGAGCAAGGACATGGTGATGTGCTGAGGTTCTCAAACTGGGGAGCTCCTGTTTGCCACCCCTGGAACAGGCTGCCCAGGGGGGTTGTGGAGTCTCCATCTCTGGACACACTTAAGACCCGCCTGGATCTGTTCCTGGGTGACTTGGTCTAGGTGATCCTGCTCAGGCAGGGGGGTTGGACTAGATGATCTTCTAGGTCCCTTCCAACCCCCAATGTCTATGAATCTATGAATATCTAAGAACCTCCCCAGTCATCACTTGATCTAGCAGAACGTGCCAGCAGAACCAACAATGATACCCATGGCAAGCTCTGATGTTACCTCTGGTTTCTTCTTGGCTCCCAGTTCTCTAAGAGCGAGTATCAGGAGCTGCATGAGGAAGAGAGATGACCATCCCAAAATCCCACCTGCAGGTCCCTGGACATGGAGGCCACCACCAGACCCATCAACAGAGGTGGTTTTGTTCCTGCAAGGTGGGATGTGGTCACCTTCCCAGCAGAACGAGGTGAGAGCCAGGCAGCGCAGGGGTGTGTGGGACAGGGGTGCCCACATGGAACAACCCAGCTTGGTCCAACGATGCGCATCCCAACTGGTTTTCTCTCTGTGGGATGCCCCGTCTTTCCTGTTTACTTGTTATTCAGAGGAATGGAACAATAAATAATTTATCGCCGATCGGTTGGCGAGCAGCCGACCTGTCAGTTAAGTTGATTTTAACTGGCCAAGTGTCAGGGCAAAAGGCCAGGAACGCTGTGCTAAAGAACAGTCAACACCACAATTATAAGATTAACACCTTGTTTAGTGGTCAGATACTGTCAAGTGGTAAAAGATTGCTCCGGTTCGTCTCTATAGAGCATCGCTCACAAATTACCTTATTAAGCAGGATCTTGCTCGCCATCAGCTCCCTGCACCTGTGTCCTCAGATATTTCCATTCATGGTGGAGAGGAGGCCAACACTTGGCTGGGGCTTGCAGCTGCAGGAGCATTATTCCTTCTTACCATATTTGCATATCAATGAACCCCTGATTAATATTTAAAGAGCCAGCTGTCCAAGCCACCTATGAAAGAAAAAAAGCTCTGTGAGGCTGGGGGGGAGGTGGTGAGTGTAATTATTTATTTATTTATTTTTCTTTTAGGGATAACACTTAATGCCATCTATCAACCTTGCTGCATTTTTAACCCACTCCCAGTCTTTATTTTATTAAAAAAAAAAACCACAAAAACAAAACCAAACAAACTAACAAACAAAACCAACAAAAAACCACCAGAGAAAATACATGAAACACCATTAATGAGTTATCAGTGAATGGGTTGTGCTGCTCTCAATGCTCCTCAGTCCTTTTGTGCCATCCTTGCAGCTGCATCGAGCAGGTTTTTGGGGGCAGGAGCCCAATGTCGACAGGCGCTCATGGGAACCGTATCATCCAGGCGCAAGCATGAGGCCTGGGAAATGGGCAGCGGCCCCGCGGGCAGGAAAGGCATGGGCCATCTCTCCTTTTCCCGGGAGGTATTTCCACTCTCCCAGTTTCCCCAGGCTCCCATGGCTGGTACCAGTGTCCCTACAGTCCCCAAGGAGAGGGATGCTGATGGTGACCTGGCCATTAATGAAGAGCTGCAAGGCACAAAGTAATGACTCAAGTGGGCTAACCAATTGAAATGCCATAAAACCCCTAAGAATTAGTATTTTCCCTGCTCCCCCAGAACTATTAATTGCAGGGTGGTTTTGTTTCCAGGCTTAAAAAGGCTTGTCATTTTAATGGACTGTTCTCCTGCTATTATTCTTTTTTTTTCCTTAAGCATTTGTCAATAATCCTCCAACAGCACCAGCTTTGTTATCCCAGCTAATTGGAGTCAAGTAGGGCCACGAGAAAAGATCACTCGCCAATGAGCTCTGGGAAAAAAAAAAGTGAAAGGATTTTAATTTTCAATAAAATATGCAGATAAGTAGAAATGAACAGACGGGAACTGGGGATCTGGGTGAATAATGGTGCTGCTCAGACAGTGGCAGCCTGGGTGACTTAAGGAGGACTTGAGCAGGTCATCGGAGATACCAGTGGCTCTTGTGGGGCAGGAGGTGCACACATCTGCCTCCCACTCCTGTGTTTTCTAGTGTTTTAGTTGGTGTTTCTTGGGTGCGTGGAAGTGATTTGAGCTGTTTATCAGACTGGTTGTGCCCAGCTGCTGCTGGTGGGGAAATATTCAGGTCACACCTTGACAGGAGATTGGAGTCAGGTGGGATTGGGCTCTGCTCACAAGGAATAAGTGACAGAACAAGAGGAACTGGCCTCAAGTTGCCCCAGGGGAGGTTTAGGTTGGAACTGAGGAACAATTTCTTCACCTTGAGGGTTGTCCAGACTGCCCAGAGCAGTAGTGGAGTTCCCATGATCCCTGGAGGGGTTTCAAAGCTGTGGAGATGTGGTGATGAGGGACATGGGTTAGTGGTGCCTTGGAAGTGCTGGGGGAATGGTTGGACTCGATGATCTGAAAGGTCTTTTCCAAGCTGAACAATTCTAGGTTTCTAAATGTTTCTGTCATGCTCCCCTGCTGGGGATGGAGCAGGGCAGGATGGAGGCAGCTGAAGCACTGGGGACCTGTGGCCTGTCATCCCTCCTCCAGAGTTCACAGCCCTCGGGGGGGGGGG
>VYZU01084999.1:15720-41819 GCA_013401355.1 Ceyx cyanopectus
CGCGGGTTTTCCCCTCTTTTTTTCAAAAATGTGTTTTTTTTTAAAAAAAAAAAAAAAAAAAAAAAGTGTTCTTCCCAGTATTGTACTTTAAAAATTACCTGGGTTCACTGCCTGCTCCCCATGCTTCTGCTTTTGGTCTATTTAAGAGCAAGTATGGAACATTAAGGTGAATTATAGCAATCTCTGGAGAGGAAGGGCAGAAACGAGTATTTTTTTTTTCCTTTTCCTCAGGTGAAAGAAAACTTTGAATGTTAAGTCATGAGACATTACAACGACCGCTCCATCAATCCTTGATTTATGAGCTCAAATTTATGAGTTGAAAATTATTATTCCACTTGCATATATTTTTTCCCTGGCTGTTTTAGTGCTTGTGAAAGGTGAGGGGTTTGACAGCTCCTGGAAACAAAAGCCTTTAATATCTCCCCAAGCGAGGCTCTCCCAGACAACAAGAAAGATGCCAGGAGGGCTTTTCCTCTCTGCCCCAGATATTAGTCATTTCAGCCTCGTCTTACCCAAATAGAGCCCAAAGTTTGCTTGAGGTAAGACAGAACTAATTAACAAAGTCTGTTCTTGGTGCCTGGGGAGTCCTCTGGGATTATCCTCAGTGTCTGAATCAGTGATGGACTGGAGGGTGGGGCTGGGTGTGAAGGATGCCCATCACCTTCACCACCAGCACCACCAGCACCATACCATCTCCCTGACGTTTTCAGACCCCTCCCAAATTATTTTGGACACCTCCAGACTCAGAATCACAGAATGTTAGGGGTTGGAAGGGCTCTCTGGAGATCAGAGTCCAACTCATTGGCAGGGACATGAGGGGACTTGAGTTGTGAGCCATGCAGCAGTGGCACAACCCCAGGTTGTTCCAGGTTTATTTTTAATAAATTTAGTGAAGTACTTTTCCCCCTCCCTCATCCCCTAAGTGACACAAACGTTTTGGGGGCCTAAACTAAACCTGCAGCAGTCTGTAAACCATAATATGCGTGAAATACCAGGGAGCAAAAAATATCCTCTTTAAAGCATATGTCGCACAGTGGCTTTGAGAGCCGGGGGATTAAAACCTTAGAGAAGCTTGAGAAATAATGCCAGAGCCCCTGCTGCTCTTCATTAAAATACATTTTTGATGCAGCTTGCCTTATTCAATAACAATTTAGTAGACCAAAAACTGAATTGAACGGGACGGGCAACTGTGTAGCATTTTGTTGTGTTTTCATTTTCAGCATTTTTTCATGTCAATTTGCCATCTGCGGCCGGAGCGGATGGAAGGTGGCTCTGCTCTGCCAGAGGAATGGCTGAGCCCCTCTCAAAGTGCTGTATGTATCCTCCAAAATAATGAGTTGGAATCAGGGTCAGGATGGTGATTCTGTGGGGTCAGTTGAGCTGGATGCTGAGGCTCATCACCATGGCCACTTCCCCATCAGCTTCTCTGTTCAACCCACAGCCAACTTATGAAACCTGGAAGCTCTGACCACACTGGGATGGGGTGAACGTCTTGGGTTTCCCCTCTTTCCCCATCTGCTGAGTCTTAACCCCAGTGTTTGTGGTCATGGCAAATAATATGGCTTCAAAGATGTTGGGGCAGCTCTGCAAGTGCAGGAATCCATGAAATGGTCAAGGGTTTCCCACTGTGACCAGTGTTGCAGCAGGGATGCTGGATTGGCTTCTGATTTTACTGGCCATGAAAATGAACTCTACATTTTTAGGTTCTTTGAATAGTAGAGGAGAAAGGAAGGGTGTCATTGATACTGATTGTTTCCTTGGGAATTCACATTTTGAAGAAAAAAGGTTATTTTTCTGTTGATAAACATGCTTGGAAGGAGGAAGAGCCTTACACCCAGTAGGGGCTGCAGATGGTCCTAGCATAAATCAGTCACTAAGAGCATTTTGAGGTGAAGGGGCAGGAATTCCCCAGCCTGGGGACAGCATTACTGGCACAGGGCAACTCCAGCAGCTCAGGATAGATCTGTGTTTGGTGTTCCCAAAACTCTTGAATTCCACATTATGGAAAGTTCACTGGGAGAAAGGAGCCAATTTCAGCCTGGAAGGGCACGAAACAGCCTGTCAGATGGTATCTAATTGTTTTCATCTCCTTCCAACACACACTCCTAAAGTTGGGCAGCTTTTTCTTCCCACAGATTGGCTCAAAAAGAAAAAAAAAAGGAAAAAAAGTTGATCTCAGGTTGACATTTTTGTATTTCAAGCAACTGGAATGTGTTATTCTTTAGCACAGAGAGAATGTCTCAGCTGGGCAGCCGAGGGCCTGGCTCTGGTTTTTTAATGTCCTCCTTGCCAACTCAAGTGGTTTTAAGATGACAAGACCAGGCAGGGTGGCAGGAAGTCCCTTGGGGTAAGGGGGCAGGGTATGGGGGGAGATTCCTGGCACTTCTCCTTTGCCTGAGTCTGTATGGGACTAACCTGCCTGAGGGTGCATGTTTTTGTGTGCAGAGATCCTTCTGTGCCCGTCTTCCTGCCCATGGGTAGACCAGGTGCCCCACTCATTGCCATCCACCTCCTTCAATGTGGGCACAAGATGTTCAAGGGAGAGAAAGCCTCAAAAGCTGTGAAATGTGCAGAGGTCTTCTCCAGCTTTGAGTGTCTCTGATCATGCCTGTTCCTTCCTGGTTCTGTCCATCAGAGACTAGACACTGGGCTAGAGCAATGCTTGGGATTCAGCCAAGTCCTTACATTCTCCTCTACCTACATACCCCATGCCTCACACAGATCTCTCTTGTCCATAGCTCTACTTGTGCGAGGCAAGCTGGGGAACAGGACAGAGCTATGGGTCACATGAAGATGTGAGAGATGCTCCTGAGGTCAAGCAAGAGCAGGAGGGGGTCCCAGGGGAGTCAAGCAGCCAAGTCCAAATATGGACTATGCATCTTCTCCAGGAGCAGACAGCCAGTGTTCCCACAGAGTGTGTCACAGTTCCCTGAATAACCAAGGTGTTCATACAAACAAAACAAAGAAACCCTCTGTCTTTCTGGAGACAAGTCCCAAACAGAGAGACAGGCCAGGCCCATTGATGGAATAGTGAATCACTGAACCAGCTGTAGCTTCAGCAATTTGGGTCAAATATGCACCCTGGCATCACGCCACCCACTTCTCTTGCATTTCACTTGTACCTCCACTCAGGATTCGCCTCGCAGTTGCTTTTCCTTCATGGTAAAGTCCTTGGGGCTGAAGGTGGGTATGTGCTGTGTTGGTTTTATTCCCATTTCTGACAATGTCAGTTCTATTCCTGGCTAATTTTGACTGCAGCTGAACACAAAAGATAGCAAGAGTATTAGCAAAGAGCTTTCCTGAGCTATTTCCCATGGGTGCAGAGAGAACTTAGACACTCAACAGGTGTGTAAATGGGTCAATCAAGCGTTTCCAGGGTATCCTGGTGGTGCAGCACTGAGGGGCTGTGGGGATACTCATCCACCTCCATGCACCAGTGAGGGCCTGATGCTGAGGGTTCAGTACAGCTTTAGTTTCTCAAGTCTGGGCCCATGGGACCTTTCTCCAGGATTACATCAGTAGCATGAGGATGCTGAGTGTACTGTCTGGGAATCTTGAAGACGAGGGTTTTATTGTTTGGTTTGGTGTTTCGTTTATGGGGTTTTTTTGTTTTTTGTTTTTGTTTTTTTGGGGGGTTTTTTTTTGAGATTATGTGTATGATAAAATATGTTCTTCTGACTCTCTGGCTGCCTGCAAAAAGGGATGTGCTACAAAAACGAGGTCGCCTGTTTTTCCAGTACCTGGGACTTGGCAGCTCCGTGTGCTGAGGTAGCTGTGGGGCTGAGTGGGGGCTCGCTTGCCTTCTCTGTGCCCCTTCCAAGTTTGGTAACTGGTGTTGCTGTGGGTCCACCAAGCCACTGTGCTTGGTGCTGTTCTGCTGCTCCAGGGGTGTGCCAGGGGATCCCATGCCCTCAGGGACTGTCCTAGGGTCTGGGGTGAGGTGGGAATGCCTGTCTGGCTCTCCACAGGTGGGTACCACTGTGAGGATGCTCTGAACAGTAAGAAGCTCAGTCAGGGTGTCTTTATCTGTGTTGTCTGCTTCTCTGTAGGGCAGCTCATGCTGTTTGGGTGATGCTGTTAGCAGTTGTGGGATGCAGCATTCTGTGGCAACAAAACCTGGTGTTTCCAAGCAGTTCCTGACAGGGGATTATAACAAAAAAAAAAAGAGAGTGAGGTGGTAGAAAGAGCAGAAGGGATACAGCTGGGAGCCTTCCTGAGCTCCCTGGCTACAGAGGCACATGGAGTTCAGCATCTGAGGACCAAGGGAGTTAGAGCCCC
This sequence comes from Ceyx cyanopectus, assembly GCA_013401355.1. Taxonomy (NCBI): domain Eukaryota; kingdom Metazoa; phylum Chordata; class Aves; order Coraciiformes; family Alcedinidae; genus Ceyx; species Ceyx cyanopectus. Next base: position 19,999 of record VYZU01084999.1, read on the forward strand.
ATAAGGATGGATGAGTGCTGTGAGGAGGAAGGCAGAGCAGGACTTTGCTGACCAGCTCTATACTGTCTCCTGTGTACCACGCAGGAGAAAAACTGGGAGGGGGGCAGGGAGAGGGTAAGCCTGGGGCTTTCCCTTCAGGGATAAGCTGCTTTGCACAAGCATTTGCTAGTGGGCTGGGGTAAGCAAAGAGGATCTAGTTCCTGAATTGGAGGCTAGCTGGAAAATGGAGGTCTGCCCCTGGGGCAGCTTGGGATTAGCCTTGGGGATCTGTGTAAGGAGGTAAAACGTCAGGCTTCCTTCAGTCAAGATCACAGGGACATAGTTGACTGCTGGCCAATGCATCTCTCAGGCCAGCGCTCAGCAGACAGACTCCACCTCCTGAAACAACCACATTGCATTGAGCTTGGCAGCGCTGCTCCATCTGGCAGCCCCCTCCCTAACAGCCTCAAAACTGAGCTCAGACAGAGCCAGAACAATCTCTCATCCCAAGATGGGAGAAGAGGAGGGGAGCAGGACCCACATCCTTTTCAGTATATGCGTCAGCTCTGTCCTGCAGGTGCAACAGCCTCAGGAGCACTGAGATGGGTAGGAGAAGGGGGACTGAGCTGAGCATCACATTCACTCTTGGGTGCAGAGTTTGAGAAGACCCTCAGCATGACCCTTAATGTATCTCACAAGCCTTTTTGGATAGAGGAGGGAAATAAAGACAACTCCTTACCCCCTTTCTTACTCCAGACTTGTGCCTGCTAAGCGCACCATGGGGAAGGATGCTCAGAGTGGGCTGTTTTTTCCAACTGGCTTTGCTGGCCAGCTGAGCCTAGGGTGTGCTGAGAAGCAAAGCTTCCTTAAAAGGCCCCAAAATTTTCTCACAATTCAACATTTTAGCAAGAAACTGAAATTTTAATATAGAGGGAAACAAACAAACCAGAATTAAAATGTTGGTGGTGATCTTCAGTAAATCATCCAGATCCTTGTCCTCCCCAAGTCTAGAGGAGGCTGGAGTTGCTCCAAAACTGCAGTTTTGACCAAAAAATGCTAAAACAAACAATTAAAAGAGAAAAAACCCCACTTAGACATGTTTTTTATCATCCCCTTCCCCCTCCTTTTTGATCGTCTGTCTCTTTCTTGTACAATCCTGGTATAGGCAGATAACTGAGGATTTCACCCATCTTTTCAAAGTCACATAGAGGAAGAAAGCAGCCTTTGTAAAGGGGTTTCTGAAGTTCTCTATTCTGGGAAGGCACAAAAACGTCCTTTCTCACTATATTGTGTTGCTTCCAGCTCTAAGCTCCACCATGACCCAGATGTTTAGATGCTGATGCTGAAAAGGCAAATAAAAACCACAGCGAGAAAGGCAGGAGAGCAGTGATGCTGTGTGAAATTTGATCATAGAAACCTGCCCTGCTTTGGGTCCAGGGTCCTTCTTTTCTAAGCAGGAAAAGAATTTAGAGCAGGAGACTTGGACACTGTAAATTAGTATCTTCTTTCAGTAGGTATGGGGATGACTATCAGCTGTACATCCCCTTATGGGCAACTGTGTAGTTCAGCTAAGACTATATACATGTCCAGCCTCAAATGTATTCAGGGTTTGGTGCTATCAAGTTGGTTTTTTTCTGCCTTCTGATCTGATTCTCCCTTTTGCTAGCCAAATTTTCCCAACCTTGGGACAGTTATTGCTGTGAGTTCATCAGTCTGCTTTTAAAATTATCTTTACTCAGAAGGAGGAGGGATCTCCTTAAGCAGACGTATGAAATAGCTCTGTTATTACCTAATTGATTGGACAAGGAAAGTTAAGTGTGAAACTCTATTGTCTGTATCCTCTGTCCAGTTACCCCATGTCAGCAAGAACATCTTTGAATGTCCGGTCCATAGTCCCTTTCTAATTGTTCTGCCTCAGCAAGAACTTTTCCATGTGTCCAAGCTGCTAATCCATCCCTTCCAGAGGGGTCTTGGCGTGGGGTTTCAGTCATCTTGAGCCCAGCTAAGTCAGCACAGATGTGGGAAGGGGGTGACCTCCCACCTCTCCCATTGTGCAGGTGTCGGCATCTGTCCAGCTGCTGGGACATGTGTCCAGCTGTATTTTTTGCCGGAGAGAGGTTCTGGGACTGGACTGAATGCACCCAGATGTTGATGGCAGGGGGGAGACTGCAGCACTGCTGTCCCCCCACTCTGCCAGCTGTCCTGGGCAGAGGGATGTTAGGAGAGGGTCGATGCAGCATCTCCCACCCTTCCTAAACCTGCTGCCAGAGCACAGGTTGTCTTGGTCAAAGCCTGAGACAGGAGGTGGGAGCTGAACTAGTCGTTGCTCTGGCAGGCAGATGAGACAAACTGCTCCAGCAATGACTTTTTGGAGCCCGAGCCCTTGGCTCTCACCTCTTACCTGACTATGGGCTCATCCTGGCCACCACTGTGGAAGGGAGAGGGGACATCTCTGCTCTGCACTCTCCTGCCTTCTCCAAGGTGTTAGAGCAGAGACTAAGGTGCTTTAAAAACAATACCTTGACCCTGAAAAGGTTATGCTGCTGGAGCGACAAAGCTGATTCACCAGCTGTGGTGGCAGGAGGCCACAGAGCAACAAGCCATATGGTGGAGCTGGGTGGGATGAGGAGCTGGGCTCCATGCTTGCCTGTATACCCCGGAAATGGTCATGCGAGGGTCCTTGGGATGACTTGCCTCAGGGAGCCTGCAAGTCCCTGCTCCGAGGTCAGCCTTCGGCTCCCATCCTGTCCCTGGACCATTAGCGGTGGTTATTACTTTGGAGGGACAGACTGTCATGTTGGTGCTTGGAGGGAAAATCCCACTACCAGACTCCTCCACATGCTGTCTGTGGGTTGGTGGATGGGTGCAGCACTGGTCTGTCTCTCCCACCATTGCCCTTGGCTTGCATAGGACTGAGCGTGTACTTGTGTTTACTGAAGGTCTCCTACCATCTTCCAAGCATCCTTCTCACTGTCCTCAGCCTCTGTACTTCACTAAACTGGAGACTAGTCAGAGACACATGGTTTCACAGGATCCCAGCATAGAAGGGACCTCTGGACATCATTTGGTACCACCCTCTGCTCCAGCAGGGTCACCCAGAGCAGGGAGCACAGCATCATAGTGTCCAGGCAGGTTTGGAATCTCTCCAGAGAAGGAGACTCCACAACCTTTCTGGGCATCTTGGACCAGGCAAGATGACACACTCACACCGAATAAGTTTCTCCTCCTGTTAAGATGGAATCTCCAGGGTTCCAGTTTGTGCCTGTTACCCCTTGTCCTGTTACTGGGCACCACTGACAGGGGTCTGGCCCCATCCTCTTGACCCTGCTGGCCCTTTATCATTTGATCAGCATTGATCAGATATCCTCTTAGGCTGCTCTTCTCCAGCTGAACATTCCCAGGGCTCTCACCCTTTCCGAGGCACAGAGGTTCTCCAGTCCTCCAGCATCTTTGCACCCTCCACTGGATTCTCTCCAGTAATTCCTGAACTGGTTTTCCCTGAATTATTTTCTCCCCATCCCCACTCCCATCCTCCCTTCTCCCAGCTCATGCCTAACTCAATTTGCTTCTCCCCACACAAGTCCCCATAGCTTGACCATTAGAAATTGACTTGGCCAGAGTCCTGGGCACCCATTTGAATGCTGAACCTGCTGCCTGCCAGCCGGGCAGCCATGAGCTGCCTCAGCGCTGCCAGCATCCCACTCTCGGCGCGCCGCCCAGAGCTGCCAAATCACAGAGGCACTTGTGCCAATTGCTTGAGAAAGGGGCGAGGGAGCAACACACAAAGAGCAGTTCATAGCCTGTCCGGGCACCTGACACAGGGATGAGGGAGGGCTGAGACGTGCTTAGCCCTGATAATCCCCAGTTTGAGTATAATATATTAATATTTATTTATTTATTTATTTTTAATCAAAAGCACAGCAACAGCTGGGGCTGAGGCTTTCCAGGAGATGAACTCATGAACAACTGTTCAAAATAATTTTATTCGTATTGCTATTAGATCAGTCCACTGGGGAGCAACCAATTATTTTTGATTACTCCAAGTCAGGGTAGAGCCCAAAACCACTCGCTGCAAGGGATCAAGGGCATCCTGTGGCTTGGGCTCATTGGCTGAGCTGCTCCCTGGTAGGTCATGGGCACCTAGCACCTGTATGAGCCCCAGCACCCATCTGAGCTCCTTCCATGGTGCTGAGGGATTGTGCTGGGGGAAGCACAGCAGGTTGCAGGTTTTTTTCCACAGGGTTTTGCAGTGCAGGGGCAGGCAGGGGGGATGTTTTCAGGCAGATAAGTGCCATTTCTGCCTAAAAAATAATTAACGGTTATGCTGCAGTGCTAATTAGCCTGTCCAAGGCCGGTCTGGACCATCTTGGTCATAAGTCCCAGAGCCAGCACAGCATCAGCACAGGGAATATGAAGGGTTTGGAGCAAGACAAGGGTTTGGACCACAGCCAAGACAAGCAGTTCCCAGACTCGGGGTGCAGCAGTGCATGTCCTGTCCACCCTTGCCTGGGGAGCATGGCAGAGGTCCGGGAAGGGCAGCCCCCAGTCTCTCAGACTGTTCCCATCCCACAGACCAGACTTACAGCCAGCCGAGGCCAGTGCTGGACAATTTTGCTTTCCAGCATGACATCAAGCAAACCTGAGCGCGATCTGTGTCAGCCAGCAGGATCATCTCTCAAGGGAAAAGAAGGTGGAAGTGAAAACACGAAAAACTGGGCTGCAGGGAACAGCCAGCTCTGGCCAGGAGACAGACTGCATGATCTAATAGGTCTTTTCCATTTCTCGCTCCTGTGATTCAAGAAGTCTTGTCACTGGGGAATTTTTAAAAATAGACTGGATGAAACAGAAGACAGTGGATGTAGGGCTCAGTCCTGCCTTGGCTGGGAGGCAGGTTGTCTAACAGGACTTTTCCATCCTGCCATTCCAAGATTAATTGAGACAAGAAAAGAAGAAGGAAATTGATAAACACAATGGTAATTCCATCCAGGTTTTGTTATAAATCAGGTTGTTATAATCCTGACATCATGTCTTGAAAAGAAGACTGCAAATAAATCTCTGGTAGATAATATCTGCTCACTGGGGACGAAGAGGTGTACCCGGCTGCCAGTGGCACGAGGATTTAACACCTTTGGTGGTCCTCTCCCCATATTGCTGTTTCTCCCATTTTCAATGGGTTTCAGACCAGCAACAGGAGCACATAGCTTTCAGGAAAATCTCACACCACCTTCTGCCTGTGCTCCTCATTCTTTCCTGCTAAAATCACTGCCCCCTTGAAAAAAATCATTGTCTGAAGGGAGGTTTGTTTCTTACCAGGTCATTTAATCAAGAAGTTTGAGTTTGCCTTCAGCTGTGGAGGTGATCAGGCTCCAAATGGATGCTCCACCACAGTGTCCACATGGGAGCAGGTCATTGCCAAGCAGACCTCTGATTCTGACCAGCCGGAGCCCCAGCGGTGGCCCCATGCTCTGGAGGTGCAGCTCAGGTGAGACAAATGATGCAAATTAGGAATTTTTTTTCTGTCTCTTTGATCTTTACGGCCACTGCTGTGAATTGGTGTGAAAGACACAAGTGAGGTCGCTCAGAAATGGGTCTTAGCCCCACAGACCCCTCTCTAGTCATCACAAATGGCACTGGGAAGATGGAAATTTCTGTTTCAGGGAGGCAAATGGAATATTCTCCCTGTTGATTTGGGTTTGGTTTTTTTCCCCTAAATGGTCTCCACTAATAGAAGGTCTAAGTCTGGAATTGATTTGACTCCAGTCACCAGAGCTGCTGCTACCATGGATTTCATAAGAGTCTGCAAGGCCTTTAATCTTTTCCTCTACAAATAGGTATGATGTAAACCCCAAATCCTGACCACCTTGAGGTCGGGAGTTCTGTGGTACTCTCAGCCGGAGCTGGGAGTGTGAGCCCTGGGCTCCTGGCCGAGCTCCAGCTGGGGAATTTCTGTTCTGTCTCTGCATCCTCTGTTGCTTCATCTGGAGCACAAGAGCTTCATCTAGAGCTGCTTCTGTCAGGTCCCACCTGCTCCCACCACTCCGTGGCACTGGTTGGAAGAACTTTTGCACCCTGCCCTGGGGAGAGATGTGCAGCAGGGGCAGGACTGGCTTTTTTGCTTGCTTCATTTCTTTTACTACCTGCCAAAAGCACTGCCTTCCTTCCCTCAGAGGGCTTGTCACTCTCATCCAAAACCCCCAACAAAAATCCCATCTGGAAAGGAGACATCTGGAGACATCTGCATCCAGTTCTGGGCTCCCCAGTTCAAGAGGGACAGAGATACATTTGAGAGCGTCCAGCAGAGGCTATGAGGATGATTAAGGGGCTGGAACATCTGCCTGATGAGGAAAGGCTGAGACCTGGGGCTTTTTAATCTGGAGAGAAGACTGAGAGAGGATCTAATTAATGTCTTTAAATGCTTGAGGACTGGGTGTCAAGAAGGCAGGGACAACCTCTTTTCACTTGTGCCCTGGATTAGGGCGAGGGGCAATAAATTCAAACTCAAGCACAGGAAGTTCCACCTCAAAGTGAGGAAGAACTTCTTTACTGTAAGAGTTAAAGAGCACTGGAACAGAATCCCCGGAGAGGTTGTGGAATATCCTTCTCTGGAGACTTTCAAGACCTGTCTGGATGCATTTCTGTGTGATCTGCTCTAGTTTTGTCCTGCTCTGGCAGGGGGGTTGGACTTGATGATCTTCAAAGGTTCCTTCCAACCCCTAACATTCTGTGAGGAAGATGCACAGCTCTGCTTCACTCTCCAAAGCTCTCACCACTTCCAGCCCAGGGAAATCCCCATGCTACCTTCAAACCTAGCGCAAGGCTGAGGGTCTCTAGGTTGAAATGTGTCAAAAAAAATGTCTTGTGATATTCAGAAGGCAAAGGTTTGAATCTCGCAGAAGTGCTTCTCATGCAGCACCTCTCTGCTACCTTGGCAGATGGAATATTTTATTTTGTTTTTAAAACCAGCAGCTCTGCTGCTCACTCCAGCAAAGGTCACACTGCAGATTTGGGTTGTCACTGCAGCTTTAAACCCTCTCTGTGTCCCCTCTGTTGTGATATGCAGGTGCCAGTGCCTTCTACTTCTACCTGTCCTGCTCATGGAATGCCAGTGGTGGGTGTGGAGAGGAGGAGGGCAGCCAGCCAGCACATGAGAAGTACAGGGGAGCACAGGCAGTAGGACCAGGTAGGAATTCCCAGCTTCTCATGTCTCACCTTTGCCATGATTCTCTTCACAAATTAACCAAGGCAAGTTTTAAACTCCATTAAGGCTTTTGCTCTTCCCAGCTCTCTCAGGAGGACTCTTTGTAGATTATTAGAAACCCTCTTCTTTTTTCCAGCCTAAGTATATCTGTGGGCAACATTTTCCTTCTCTTTTCTCATGCCAACATTGGAGTTTATCCAGCTCTTTCCTGCTCATCAGGAAAGATGTGTTTGCAGGTACTGATCCTACCCCATCTTGGACTTCTTGACACACATGGGTCTCTAGCCTTCCCCAGGCAGGTCCCCCTGTGTCTCAGGAAGGATGGGGATCATACATTCTGGGTGATGCCTGGAGATGTTGAGGAGTGTCAGTCTTGGGAGTTATCCCTGCTGGCCACCCCTGCAGGGAATTTCCATTTTCCCATTGATGATGGTTATATTTTTTCCCCACTCTTGTGCCTGCAGCTTCCCTGGAGGACAAGGAGGAAGAGGCAGATGAGGTGTGTGATATACCAGATCCTGTGCAGTTTTGGAACAAGTCATGACCCCCCTTCTCTGAGGTTCAGGCACTATGAGATGCCCGATGACCTACCCTCACCCTCAGTCTCTCCAAACTCACAGCTCTAGGACACCGACCCCATGAACCTTGAGTATTTCTGGATGATGCTACAACTTTACGAGCATTTAATTAATTACACTGCTCCCTATCACTAACTGCCCTGTTTTACTTCTCTAGATGCAAGTCTTGCCTGGGGCTGAGAGGGGACATGGCTGGCTGCCCAGGACTGCCAGGCACCCATGGCCACCCCAGTCTGTACTGTCCTGCTCACCATGGGGCTTTCACCACAACTTCAGCCAAACAGCATTATATTGTGCTGAGAGAAAGTCTGTGTTTTCTGCCTAGCTCTCTATTAAAGCCGTCTGGGAGCGGGGACTGAACGCACTCGGCGTGGCAGGAGCATGATGCAAGAACTCCCTTTTGCCAGAGCATCTTTCTGCTTCTACCTGGGGGTGACGGGGATAAGGAGGTCTCCAGGGGGCACATAGGTACAGATGTTTAATAACACTGGGACATGGGCAGAGTCATCAGCGTTTGTTAACCACGCACATGTTTATTTTGCTTGGCTCTGACAGAGAAGTGTGCTCCTTGAGGACTTTTCATGAAGCAAAAAATTTATGAGAGAGGATGAAAATTGTGTTTTACTGTCTGAGGTCTCAGTCAGTGCTGTTTCCTCAGATGTTTCATAATTCTTCTTGGCAAGGTCTGAGAAAATTTCTCCAATGAAACACAAAATTTAACTTCCATGTTTGGAGTCAGCTGCATCGGCCGGCTACATCCCCAGCAAGAACTGGTGCTCAGAGTAACAATCCAATCCCCTGGGGATTCAAAATAAAAGCAAAACACCTCACAATTCATGTCCAGTGAAAAATAACGTGTACATGATGTAAAGTGTTATTAGGATTTGATGCTAATTTTAGCGGTCACCTTGGCTGCGTTTGAGGAAGTTGCCGGTGCTGCCAAGAGCAAATTTACCTTATGACGAATGAGGAATCGGAGCATAAAACAAATAAATATCAGCAACACCTATTTTTTTCCCCTTCTCTTTTGGCAGATTGGTGTCATCCAAGGTCACACATTTGTGCAGTAGGAGAACTACTGCCAGAGCTTAGCGTTTTAAAAGCAGGTCTAAGTAAAAAGCAGCATGTTTTTAAGTGCTGGATTTAAAAAGAAAGACTAAAGTCTTGGGTCTCCCAAGAATTCCTGCCCATTGGTTACATTCTCATGGTACCATTAATATGCTTCCCTCCTTTTGCTCAGGCTTGGAAGAAGCTTGCCATGAACTTCTGTAAAAGTTACTGTTTTCCTCCTGAAACCTCCCATGCCAAGTACCAGCTGCTCTATAGTTGACCTTTTTTTCCTGTTCACTGAAAACTTTTGAAAAGTTATGCTCCAAGGAGGAGGAAAAGGAGGATTTTTTGAAAAAATGCAACAAATCTCAACAAGCAGGAAAACATTTTTGTTTCCATCAGCAGTTTTTGGAGAGCAGGAACAGTTCCTGGCCAGCTCTCAGCATAAACTCAAGCCAGGCTCTGCTTGAGGGGAGGCAGAAGCTCCCCGTGGAGATGCTCATCCCAGAATGACCCCAGGCAGGGGTTCGTCTCCGCTTCAGAGGATGGATACCAGCCCACAAGCCTGGGGGAAATAGAGCCATTCCCACATTTTTATGATTTCTTTTAATTACTCCAGGCGGGAGTTGAGAAGCAAAAAGTGTTTTCAGGCTCAGGGCAGTGCAACGATGGGAAGCAGAACATCAGATGCTCATTTCTCCTTGTGCTTCCCAAAACCCAGCACATACCCCCTCCTCAAGTGAAGTTTGCTCAGGAGCAAAACAGGAGCCCTCCTAAAGTGACCCCTGGTCTCTTAAGCTGAAAGCAATGAGAGTCACTGCTGGCCCATCCAAGCTGTTGCTAATTACTGAAAAAAAAAACCCCACATCAACATAAACAAAAAACAAACAAACAAAACCACAATCAAGACAAAACTAAAACATACACAAAAAACCCTACACATATGAAAAAAAGAAGGAAACTCTGCTATTAAAAACAGTAATTTTATTTGCATGTAATTCTGGGGTTTTGGAGATGGCCTTTAAAGAATGGGGGAGCTATTTGATTTTTTTTATTTATTTTTTCCCCTCCTCAGAAGAGGATGCGGAAAGGAGATGGGTAAGGTTACAGAAATAACACAACCCACAAAGGGAGGTGGACAGAAAGTTTGGGTTGCATTAAGCAGGAGAGATGGGGCACAGACAAGTTTCTAGCAACCCTCAGCAAAATGATAAAGGGAAGCTGTAATTTTTATTGTGCAGGGGAGGGAAGATCATTGGTGAGGGAACAAAATAATTAAAAAAGCATAAATTAGAAACATGGCTTGATGTCTGGGAGTAGAAAGAATTTGGAAGCTTAGTTCCAAATTTCTTCTGGAACATGATCCAGGGCAGTGCATGGAGATTACCTGCAAAAAAAAGTTTTCCTATTAAGTCAAGGTTTCTATTTATTAAGTAAAGGTTTATATTAAGTCATATTAAGATATTTCTATTGTCATGTCAAAATGAACTTTATCACAGCTTCGTGGATCTAATTCCTGAGAGGGGTGGCCGCACTTTGCTTCCCACTGTTGCTGAGCCCGTTTCTGCAGCAACCACTCACACTCAGCTGTTCACACTGAGCTGCTCCAGCCCAAGGTCCCAGCCAGGTCCCATATCTTCTATGGATGTGTCTGCACCACACGTGCACGCAGAATCCCTTGGCCACCAAGGCACATGCAGAACATGCCTTTTTTTCATTGCATTTCAAAAAGGTGAGCATCCTGTGAGGATTTTATGTCTTGCCATATGAACAGAGTGAGTCCAGGTCTGCAGGAGCAAATAAAAGAAGTAGGAATGAACCAAGCATCTTTCCATGACACAATTGCACCCACCACATGTTCCTCAAAGAGCAGCAGACTCACAGCGCCCCAGACTTTCCAAGTCTTCTCCTGACAGCCAAGTTTGTCTCTAAACCTGCCTGGTTTCTTTAGGTTTGAGTCCATCTACTGACCCCCTTTTTTGCTGCCAGAAATGCATCCACAAGCCAAATTTCCCTGGTAATTGTCCTTTGGATTAACTTGGAAAATTGCATAAGCCCTGGGTTAGGGCTTGGCTGCGTCTCTCATCCGTGCACCTAAAGCTTCATGGGACAAAGACTAAAGAGCTGTGAAATGCAGAGATATAACAGATGCTGACATGTAGTGAAAATACAAGACGCAGGAGCCTAAGATACTAAATCTGAAAAATTAACACGTAGGAGGACAAAAAAGGAGCAATATGTTTTGGTAATCATTCTGAACTGCTGAACTCTTCTCCTGCAGTTCAAAAATCTCTGGTATTAAGCAGATGTCATTCAAGTGATGATTAACACATTACTGAATTTCTCCAGTTGTTTAATAAAAAGTTTTACATAACATGCAGGTAATTGTTTCCAAATGTCAAGGTAACAATGCTGGCTTCTATAGATTGCATTGTTTCTAGCATCAGGTGAAAACCCCTCTTGTTGCCTTGATAGCAGGCAAAGTCTTACTGTGAAGACCCTGCACCCAGCCAGCTGCTTTCTCCATCCCTCCTCTGAATGCCAGAAACAGGTTCAGAAGAGTCAAAGACTTTGAGCTGAAAGTGGTTTTGTCCCTTCAAATGGCTGGAAGGGCAGTAAAAGGGCCTTGTACTCCAAAACTGGCACAGGTGCAGAGCAGAATGATGGAAAAGAGCTTTCAGATCATCAAATCCAACCATCAACCCAGCACTGCCAAGGCACTACTAATCCATGTCCCTCAGTACCACAGCTCCACAGCTTTGAAACCCATCCAGGGATCATGGAGACTCCACCACTACCCTGGGCAGCCTGGGACAGGCCTGGACAACCCTCAAGGGAAATAAATTTCTTCTCAGCTCCAAAATAAACCTCCCCTTGGGTACCTTGATGCCAGTTCCTCTTGTCCTGGTGATTGTTCCTTGTGAGCAGAGCCCAATCCCACCTGGCTCCAACCTCCTGTCAGGGAACTGTGGTGAGCCAGAAGGTCTCCCCTGAGCTGTCTTTTTTCCAGGCTCAACAATATGTCTTTCCTGTGATTTTTTTAATTATTTTTTTTTTCTTGCTAGAAAATATAATCACTGCTGAGTGCAAGGAGGCAATGGAAGAACAGTCTGGGAAACAGTGGGAAAGTCTGGGCAGCCATGGTGGTGTCTTGCTCTTCAAAGCAGCCTTTGCCCTGAACTCAACCCAATGCTCGAAACCTGACCTCATCCATCATGAGATCAGGAAAAAAAGTCATCCCAACTAGTTTATTTGCTGGGTAACTGTCCCAATGTACATCTGGGCAGAGTTGCTTTGCACCAGTGCAGGATCTCACCTGTTATTTCAGTGTCAGTGTTTGATGTGACTTTTTTTTTTTTCAGGCAGCCTTACATGGTCTCTGCTGCAACTGCGGGTAACACAAGCCAGCTCTGCTGACCAGTATCACCACCACAACCCTCGCTGCTGCTGAGCAAGCTGGATTGTCCCATGGTCATGTCAGTGGACAGAAGATGTGTCTGAGGTGCAGATGCTATTGGTGTAGTGCTCTGCAGTAGACCACACACAGCCCAGACCCCAGGAACATGGCCACGTGACTTTGTCTCTCTGTGTCCTAGTTCCTTGGCTGCAGAAGAGGGATTATAACAGTGCTGACCCTTCCTAGACATGTGTGAGCACAGGTCTGCTGATGACTGAGGATGCACAGGGGGTGATCCTTGTGTGGTATGAATAGCTGTTGGCATAGCCAAGATCCCCAGGTCCCTTCTTAAGACCTTGGGTGCCTGAAGGTAGATGCTGTTTAGGTGCCCTGCAGAAACCGACCTGGCCTTCAGATGCTCTTCCAGCAGGCTCAGGTGTCCCATAGATCCTGACAGCCCCACAATTTGCCCTGAGACCCCAAAGCATCTCACATAGCACCAGATACCTCTGTTTAGGGCCCTGAATCCCACCTTTGTTTCTCTGAGGGGTGAGTTGCACCCAGTGGTAACCACTGTCCTTGGATCTCATTGGTGGCCATCTTCATGCCATGGGCTGACAGGGGCTACCATTTGCAGCACCAGCACTGAGGGTTGAGTGTGTAGGTTTTCCTGCACCTGGGAAGTTTGGGTCTATTCCCATCACTGCTGCTTGTGTCAGTTGCTATGAACAGAATGATTTATGGACCCCTTATTAAAACCATATTTTCAGCCTCAGAGCATGGGGGAACTGGTGGGTGGTACTTAAGGCAACATTCCTAGGGAGGAAGGGGCACCTCCTTCCTGGCTTCTCAACAGAGATGAACAACAACAAGACTGGGTAATAGGCTTGCCCAAATCACCAGAGAGGAGATACTGGAGCAGGTCTAGCCTTGCTCAGGAGGAAAGGATTAGCTAGGAAACATCTCCCACTTCCTCCTGTGCATAGAATCATTCATCAACTGCTTCTGCTCTCCATCACTGTCAGGCACCAAACTTCTGCACATGGATGGGCTGCTCAGAGACAGAGGAGATGGTAACACGGCCTGGGGCAAGGGAAGCAGATGCCAAGGATAGTGACCTGATCCAACCATGCACTTTATGTGAAGGTGCAGCATATTGGAATCACTGATGTGCCTGACCTGTGGCTGGGAGTGCTCTGCATCTGCAAGGCTCTTCTGAGATGAGCTCATCACAGTTTCCAGGAAAATATGCGGAAAACATTTGCGGGTCACCTACTCCCCAACCTTCACACCTGGAGACCTTCTGCCTTCGCCTCTTTGAGCCATCTGCATTCACTTATCACCTGCAGGACCTGGCCCTGCTCCTCCGGACCTGTTCATCATGCAATGCCACATGGGTCCCTCCTGCCTTTTAAGCAGACCAGAGCACCCTATGATGTAATGGCCACACCAGCACAGCATGAACCTGCTTCCAGACTGCTCCAGCACCTGCTGCCGGGAGTGCCAGCACATGCTTGTGTGCATGGACAATAATGGGGCAAGATGAGAGAAACAAAGGGAATCCCAAGCATGGTGGGTGTTAGAAGGGACCTCTGGAGATCATTTGGTGCCACCCCCCTACCCCAGCAGGGTCACCCAGAGCAGGGGGTCCAGCATCGCAGAGTCCAGGTTGGTTAGGAATCTCTCCAGAGAAGGAGACTCCACAACCTCTCTGGGCAACCTGTGCCAGGCTCTGACACCCTCACACCAAAGAACTTGCTTCTGCTGCTCAAATGGAATCTCCTGGGTTCCAGTTTGTGCCTGTTGCCCCTTGTTCTGTCACTGGGAACCAGTGAAAAGAGTTTGGCCTGTCGCCCCACAGGGTCCTGTAGCTCTTGATCAGCATTGATCAAGTTTGTTCTTAGGCTGCTTTTCAATAGCTGAATAGCCGCAGGGCTCTCAGCCGTTCCTGGGCAGAGGTGCTTCAGTCAACATGCTCAAGCACAGCCCTGTGATGGCAGCTGATGAGGTCATTCAGGATGTCAGTAGCATTACAGGATTTTCAATCAGCATCTACCTGTCCATGGACTGCAGAGTGGAGGTTACCTTTCCACAGGCCAGCAGCTTGGAGAGAGCCAGGCTGTGCGGCTGCTAAAATGGCCCGGCAGGATGTCTTGAAATTACTCGATGTCTCTGTGCTGAAAAGCAATACCTGCTGAGATTAAACTGCTTGGCCTCCTTCGCCCTGTCTCCAAGGCAAACACAGACAGTTCTATTCATACCCCCAAGAAATACATATCTCAGCCTCTGATCCTTTTGTGTATGTGCACACACGCTTTGTTTCATCTAACGCCCAGCTCTGGGATGGCTTTTTCATCTCTTCTTGTGCTTTGGACACAGCCTCTTTGAATTCCTCCTTTGTGCTGCCTTCATAAAGAACACCAGTAGCGTTGTTTTTTTATCTCCTGGAGCATGAGCTGCTGTAAACCAAAGGGAAAGGTCTTGCTGAAGGAGGGAGAGGGCAGGTGGGACGCTGCCGGCTCCATCTCCGCACCAGAGCTGCAGCCCCGCAGACTGTGCCATTTGGCTTTCTCAAGCATTCATGGAGTGCAACAAATTGTCCTATAAAAAAATATTTTTGTTTGTTTGTTTTTTGTTTCCCTGAGGATACTCATAAACTCAGGATTGAAATATCCTACTTCTTAAATGAACAGCGAAGCCCAAGATAGAAGCCATGGCACTGAAATCTAATGTACAATATTCAGATTCTTCCTGCTTCTCTCTTCCTCCCTAAATTTGCATCTGAAGCTTCCTTCTCCAGTCTCTGGAAAGCCCACTGTGTGGGCTTAGCTAAGCTCCCATTTCATGCAACCGCTCAGCAACTGTCACAGAATCCTAAAATTTCAGCATGGTGGGGTTGGAAGGGACCTCTGGAGATTATCCAGTGCCACCCCCCTGCTCCAGCAGGGTCACCCAGATCAGGGGGCCCAGCATTGCAGAGTCCAGTTGGGTTTGGAATCTCTCCAGAGGAGGAGACTCCACCACCTCTCTGGGCATCCTGGGCCAGGCTCTGACACCCTCACACCAAATAATTATTTTCTAATAAAGGAGAAAATCTTGTAAGGACATTTCTGCTCATTTTCCAGTTGAGGATTGATGAGAGCTGCTGGCTCAAGTGCCAGACTCAAATGATGTGTTCCAGCCTCTTCTCCATCTCCCTGTGAAGGTACTTTGGGGTGAGGATGGGTACTGCTGCCCCCAGCTTCTTCTTCTCCACACCCAGCTTGGAAGCCATGCTGTGTGTGTACCAGACTGCCAAGGGTGCTTGAGCCCTTAACCAAGGTATTGTCCATCCTGCTGTCTGTGACTGTGCTGCTCACATCTGTGTTTCTTCCTGCCTTTGCCTTTCAGCTCCACAGATTCATCACTAGCTGTTGATAAATCAATTTCCTGGAGATCAGTTGCTTCCCATTTGCCCTGCAAAATGCTTGGGCTGCCTGTGTGGAATGGACACTGCGGAGAGGTCCCCACCCACATGCTTGAGACACTCTGAAAACAGTAAGAAAATAAGGGTCCCATGTTTAGTCCAAGAGAGGGGAAAGACTGGGGGGAACATGAACCTGGGCAACCCCCCTTTTCACTCCTTCTTCCCCTTCCTTCCTACTCCAGCCTTGCTCTGTGCCTGAGGTGACAACGTCCAGGGCAATGTGTGCTTGGGGCTGTATAAGATGAAAGAAAAAACCTCCCATTGCTCTGAATTACACCGATTTTAATTATTGGTACCCTAATTATAAATAATGTGCTAAAGAGAAATTTCCTTATCTGGAAACCTTTTGGCACTGGTTCCCAATCACCCGTCTTGGATTTCTCCCAGACAGGGTTATGCAAACCACACCATCCTTTCCCTGTTGGGTCTGTTGCTGTGGTGTTTTCCAGTGACTATGCTTGAAGCAAGAACATCTTGTGGTAATACATTGCCCTTGAACCTGAACAGGCTCATGGGTTTTAAGGCATTTGAAACCTGTGTCTGAAATCTATGACTGTTGGCATGCTCTGACCTGAGAGAAGAGATGCATTGAACTGGGGTGGCTGTTTTGAGTTAAGCAGAGCAGCTCTCCTGGGACACAGTGTCTGGGAGGCACACCTTTCCCAGCTATACCATCATTCCCAGGTAAAAACCAAAACCTCTTATTTTAAAAAATATCAGCCTCTGTTTGTCTTGGGCTGCGTGTCTGCCCAGAAGTGGGACCAAGGCTGCTTGGACTTTTGCTTTCCTTTTTGCACATGGCCAGCTGAGGAATGGGTGGTACCAGTCCTGCTAAGGGAGCTGCAGTTCTCACCCTCTGGCACCCAGGACGGAGGAGGCAGGATGGGAAGGGTTGGGAACAGCATCTCTTCAGCCACATCCGTCTCTTCAGCTGTGCAGACCCCTGAAGACAAATGAACTGGAGGAAGTGTTTCCTCTGCCGAGGGCTCACACCCAGGAGGTTTCTGTTCACAGTGTAGGTCAAGAGTTGAAAAATGAAGAAGGAAAACAGATAGAAAGATTCATCTTCCCTTATGAAAATCCCCACAGAAGGGGGCATTTGGAAGTCATTTTTCACTGAGCCAAGAGCTGTTTCTGGCCCTTTCACAGACATTATTCTTTTCTCAACCCTCTTCGTCTAGGACACAGGGAAGCTCTTTCCCTCCCTTCTCATGGGTGTTGGAAGGGGAGCATCATCCTGGGTGCAAGACACTTGCTGGGGTCCATGGTAGTTTGAGCTTTGAGGCAAGGTGGAGCCCAGTGCAGGCTGAAAATTGCTCCTCTCCTCAGCACACAAACATTTTAAATTATTTAGGGCTGAGATGCAAAAAGAAATGAGCGGCTTGTATTTGTCAGCACTACAGGTTAAGGGGGACAGGATTGAAGGGGGAATAGCCCCATCACCAAGAGGAAGGAGAATTTCAGCATGGTTAAAGGAAATCTATATAAAATTATTTTCTGGAAGGAATTCAATAAAATTATTTTCCTTCTGTGTTTCTGTCTCTCTTCTTCTGGCTTATAAAAACACCTTGGCTCAGCTATTACCTCAACTCTGCCTTTTATTATAAACCCCTCTTAAGTTTTGCAGATTTCATGCTGTTACATGAAAGTAAAATTTTATGACCAGAAGCTGAAATTAGGAAGGAAACTTTTATTGTCGTTGTTGTTGTCACGGGTTGGATTTTGTTGGTAGCCACTTTGTTTATATGTGCTTTATCTAAAGTGCTGCCAGCTCCTCCAGGTCTCAGTGCTCCAGGGTTTTTTTTGAGGAATGCTTGTTCTAAACAGGTGCTAACATGGGGAAAGCTAAGCCAAGGGGATGGGTGATACCCTTTCACCAATACTGTAGTTGCCTTTGAGTGAGCACAGTTTTCATAGCTGTTTCAGAATTTGACAAGCGTGGGAGGGCAAGTGTGTTTCATCACATGGGACACGGGTCCTGGGTATCTGTCCTGGGAAAGTCTTGTGATGATGTGAGTGAAGCAGCCATACAAAAGTGGGAGCTACTCCCTCCTCTCAGCCTCTCCTGTACATCCAGAGGTGATGGTGATGGTTCTGTTTGAGCCCATGTTCAACACTAGCTGCTTGTTGGCTGGGTAGTGCCAGCAGCCTTTTTATTTCTTGCCATCTCTTACTTTAAATGTGGTGCTTCTGGTTTTTTTCCATTAATTCCTCTCTCATCTGCTGAAAAGTAACAGCTATGAAAGAGTGAAAAAGTGTTCTTAAAGGTAATTTGGTCCTTCCTTCTTAGGTGAGCTGTAGTGAACCTACGGAGTTACTACATCTGAAGGTGCTGAAAGAAGAATCGCATGGTTAGGTGGAAGTTACACTATGAACTACAGTACTCGTTTCTTATGGCACCTTGTCAAGGCAGCTTTGCATCTCCAAGATCCATCCCCAGAGCCCTTGTTGCTCTCTAAACCTTGGGACAGATTTAAAGACTCCCTGGACTAGTGAGAACAGCAGTGTGGGGCCATCACACCCAGCCCAGCTGTGACTCAAGGCTGGGGCACCTCTCCCTGAACAGCCTCTGCTGCAGCACCTTGGGGATGGAGCAGCCAGAGGACATCTCGGGATATAAGGGCACAGCCCTTCTCTCCCCATAGCATGCTGGGGAGCAGAGCTGTGCTTCAGAGACACTTGCCGTGGTTGGGATGGGGGATGTAGGTCAAGCCCCGTGGCCTTTCCTTTTCCTTCCAGCCCAAACGTCTGCAACCTTCTCCTGCCCTTGGAAGATTTACGGAGCAACAGTAAGTATTTCACCAGCTCTTTATTAATAATGCAGCAATAAAAAAGGTGCAGCCTTTCTTTCCAAGGACTTGTGGAGCCCTTAATAATCCAAGAAGGGATTTGGCTCCCCTCAATAGATAGTCCACTGGTGGGTATGTTTTACAGTCCCTTTGTTAGAGCAGGGCTGTTCCCCCATCGTCCAAGTGAGAACTGAGGCTCTGTGATGGGCTAGTCCATAAATCAATCTCCTTCTAATCCTTTCCTTTCTACTCTTTACAAACTGGGTTGTGTGTGTGTGTGTGGGGAGTGGAGTAAGTGGGCCAAAGCTTTAACCCTTTGTGCTTTTAGTGGGATCTCCTCCTTCTGAGCAGAGATGACGGTGCATGGAAGGGGGGCTGTTTCACAGCAACCTTGTAGAAGCAGGTAGCAATTAAACCCTAAATGACAGCTTAAAGAGCTCCTCTGGAAGTTTAATAAGTCCACCACTGTACATAAGAAATAAATCTGGCTGCATTACAATCACATCAAACTACTTCGGCAGTAAATGCAGAATTCTGCTCTTATTCATCTGTTATATGGGTAATGTTGCTTCACTTCTCACTTGGTTTCCTGGGCTGGGACACCAGAGGAGGACTCAGTCCAGCATTCAGAGCCAAATCAATGCTGTGAAGATTACAGGTCTGTAGTAGGGAGGTGGGGTGATACAGAGCTTTGGTTTGGGGCCACCTCAAGGCCAAAACGAAACACTTGTGGGTCTTGTGGATGTGAAGAAAATGAGTCAAAAGCCAAAATCTCCTTTTGCTCTGTGGCTGGTGATGTGTCAGGCTCTTGGAAGACATACTGCATCCTGGCTATCTGAAGGCTATTTACA
This sequence comes from Ceyx cyanopectus, assembly GCA_013401355.1. Classification (NCBI taxonomy): domain Eukaryota; kingdom Metazoa; phylum Chordata; class Aves; order Coraciiformes; family Alcedinidae; genus Ceyx; species Ceyx cyanopectus. The sequence goes on from VYZU01084999.1 coordinate 39,307, forward strand.
GATGCAGAGGTGATAGGGGAACTGAATCAAAAACAAAAGGCAAGACAGTGCTGTTGGTCCTTGGGTGTCTGTGCAAACACCTTCCTTGAGGCCACGTTTTAGCAGATTGCACTGATGCTGTCATATTGTGACACCAAACTACCATTTTATCCTCCCAGTGCCTGGTGGAGGTCAGAAACAGGTACAGGGTCCATAAGTGGTCACCTGACATCTGTGGTTCAGATAGAGAATCTGGGACCAGAGCTTGTGTGTTGTTTGATCTGCTAAACCATGGTTTCCAATCCCTACCTTACACCTGCCCACTCTGGGACATCTCCACACCAAAGAGAGACAGGAGCAAGCCCAAGGCAGGATCTGGCCAGCAAGGGGCTGCCCCTTTCCCCACTCCAGCTGCACACATCTCCATTACAGAGGAATTGCAACAATTGAAAAATGAACTTTTTGTTCATTTCATCATAAAAGATCCCGGACTTTTTAAGCCCAGCTTTATAAACAGTGATGAAAGGTCCTGCAACGGGCAGAGGTCTGCTTTTGAAATTGAACAAATTGTTGTTTTATGGTTCCCGTGTGTGGGGGGGTGCTGTAAATCTCCAAGCATTTAACGCATCTGTTCTTTTCCAACCCCACTACCAAGCATCTCAAGGAGGAGAGGGAGAAATATCTGACATTTCCTGACATCAGTTGCTCTCATGGCCTGCGGGAGTTCCTCAGAAAAGTTTTTAAAGTAATATTTATGGATGATCCTGGTGAATCAGGCCCTAAAAGGTACAGAGAAAGGGCTGTTGTTCATTAACGTTTGGAAACTGTGCACTGAGGATTTCCCTGTGGAGGGGCAGAAGAAATAGAGTGGAAGTGAAATAGCTTTTGAGTTAATCCTGTCTTTTTTAACATTATTGTTGTTGGTAAGAAATGGGAACCTTATTTTGGATGAAGTTTAAAAAAAGAAATAAATAAAAAATAGAAGTACATTTTGGGGATGGTTTTCCTCAAAATGTTTTCCTTTCCAATATTCCATAATGAGTTCCCTAGCAAGGATATTTGTTCTTGCTGATATAGGGATATGTGGTTGAGTTTTGGTCTTCGTGCATACACATGTTGATACTAAACCAACAGTATGTCTGTTCAGGTTAATAATCTAGGGCTAACATCAACCTGGTGGTTATTCATGAAGATAACTTCCTTAGCACCACAAACCATTGAGTTTGCATTTGAATAAAATGTTTTTCAAGCTTGGCATTCACAATGGCTTTCATGTGATCTTCCACAAGTTAAGCTTCCCCACCTCAGTAAACACCAGATCTTTCACCCAGACTTGTAAAACCCCTTAGCAGTTATTTAGGATTCATTACTGGAGTTTTATGAACAAGAAAACTGAACACAAGGAGGAGGGATGGTTTGGTAGAGCACGTGTGGAAGAGCCACCTGGAGTTTCTACTTTCAGTGCCTTTTCCTAAGGGCAATGCTGGTGCCCTTGTGAGTCAGTTAAAAGCCTCCTGTAGACTTCATTGATAAGACAAACTCCCCCGAGGTGAGCCAGGGTTTGTCCTTCAACCTGTTTATGTAAAGTAGCTTTGGGACTGATTTATTACAGTGAATTCATGGAAAAGATAAGGCCACACATGCTCTTTGAACTGCCTGTTTCTTTCAGTGTAACGTCTTGAAGCTTATCTGAGTGTGCCTGAGATTAGAATTAACCAGAGGGAAAAAAAAGGTTTACTGCCAAAACAGTGTACCCTTTGTAATGCCCAGGGTTTGAATTTCTTGAGACTTTTCCTGTGACCCTGCACGTCCAGCTACCAGAAGGTACCACCAGACTCCTGTGACTCCCCACACCTCCCCATGTAGGAATGGCACTTTCTTGGCATCTTGTAGCCTGCTCTTCAGGCAAGCAGAGGACCCATACTGCTGTTGGATGGAGTGCATGGGGTACCTTTGGGTCCAGCTCAGCAATGACAGGGTCAACAGCAGCCACACATTGTTGCTGATGGCAAACCTACACCATTCTAGGCTGCCATCCTTATGGTCCAGGTGATAGCATCAGTGGACAAAGCCTCTGAAATTGTCAGCTTTGGGTCCACTGTAAGAGTGGAATGACTTGAAAGTAACTGAGCCTCTGCACAAGGGGTTTTGGACATGCAGAGACATGTGAAGGCAGAGACGTTCGTACCCACAAGGACTCCAGTAATGATTTACATGGAGGAGTAGCTGGCCCACTCCTCTTTTTAAGAGGTCATGTACCAGACAGATGCAAACAGCTGGGAACAACCAAGTAGTGAAAGTGCTTCCTTCTTATCATAAGACATCTCACCTTCTCAGTGTGCATCAGAGCTGTGATACCTCTCGTGTTCCTACACAGGGGCCATCAGCAGCCAGAAGGTCCTACTCACACACGTTCAGCAAATCCTTCAGCAAAGAACTGCTCTTGAGTCAGCTCCTCTGCTTGTCTTTGTGTGTACTTGCAGAAGGCAGGAGGTGAAGAGCTCAGACTGGGCAGAACAAACCTCTCCTCCAAG
>VYZU01085000.1:0-39267 GCA_013401355.1 Ceyx cyanopectus
TGTTCCCTGTCAACCTCCCCATTCTTGCCAGTTTGACAAGGAGTCTACAGTCACTACTTGTATATGCCCTGTTTGCTGAGGGCATATGGACTGGCAGAGATTGTCTCAGCCATGCTCTTAGAGCCAAGGGGCTGCTGTCAGGCCAGATAGATGGTAGCCAAGCAGCTGGGCAGCACCTCTGGCTTCATGTCTTTTGCTAATAACTTTTGGTTTAAAATCCTGTTGAAAAATAGCAAAGAGCACAAGAGAGAGAGAAGTTGTCATGGGCAGCTTTAGTGCTACTTACACAGCCTGGGATGGCAGGACTCAGCAGGCAAAGCAGAATGCACGGTCTTCCAGAGGATTTCCAGAGGTGCTGTGCAGGAAGACTTCTCCTGTGATAAAATCCTTAAATATCTGTGGAGAGTCACATTAGAAACACTGTAGCTTCTTCTTATTTTGATTTAAAGTAGTTTCATTTTCTTTAGCTAGACTGTTACTTAGGTTAGATATTCATCATCAGCTGACTGTAGTCTCCTATTTCTGCAAATGTGGTTAATATTTCTGTAACTGCTTTAAATACATGTCACACGCAGACAGTGATGTGGCTTCTGAAGACACCTGCAATTTTTAATCTCATGGTTCAAGGTCAAAATCTTAACACCATATAATTATATATCTTGTATATACTGGCCTGACACCATGCTAAACTCTTTTTTTTTTTTAATTAGAGATGGAAGAGTTTGTTGGTTTACTTGTATTTCAGTAAACCTGGCAAAGGCTTTGCCAAGAACAGCCAGAACCACTGCAGTAAACACACAGTGACAGAGCCTGCACACTGTCTGAGGCAACAGTTCTACCACACAGCATGCATAAGTCTAGACTGTTGTAACCAAGACCTTCTGACTCCCACAGCAGGAGCAGGAACAAGCATTTTTCCCCTCCAGGTTACCACTCTGGAAACCAGAACTGTCATTGGTAGCCTGTACTCCAGCAGCCTTGCAGCAGGTGCCACCCACTAGGGATGAAGATGTTCTACACAGTCCCCGTGGTACTCATAGCAAATCTTTCCTTCCAGAGCCAAGAATTTAAATACTTTTGTGAATCTAAAGCACTCTGCTATTAATCTCTTCTGTTTAAACAGAAGTGCTCAATCACCATTCTGATGAAATGCTGCAGATAAGAGCTAGTAAGGTAGTGACCTTCATATATGAAGCTGGACCATAGGCTTCTGGCTGGCAGGCTCAGAAGCCCTCAGCCTATTCCATAGACCAAGGATTATCAATTTGCTTTGCCCAAAATATCAAAAGATGGATTTCTGTATGGGTAGAGCACTTATCTGTGACATGAAGATGGGCATATTCCATCAGCTCTCTAACCTTCAGACTTATTTTCTGCAAGCTCTTTCCACACTTCTCTCTCAACAGCCCAAGGGGTACCTGGGACATTGACAGGAGCCTGACATGGACCTGCCAAGGTGGTTTTGTATTTATTGATGGATTGTGTCAATATAGCTCTACTGGGCAGCTCCATTGTCAGGGTTTCACCAGCTGAGGACAACATCACAGCCACATCACAGGGACACTTCTCCAGTGGAAGCCCACATGCCAATGGATTTTATGTATATCCTAGTGAGACTTGGTAGCCCCAAAGTACAACTGTTGACAAAAAACCTTCCATGGGTCCTAAGGGAGCATCCCAGCCCCGGTGGCTTATTTCTGAATGGAATAAGTCTAGGAGGAGCAAAATCAGCCATTCATGCCACAAGATTGCATCAAGGAAAGGAGGAAAATCTAAAGCACAGAAGACTGAAAATACAGCTAAAAAGCAACTAAAGTAATACTATGGTGTCAAAGCTTGAAAACGCCCTACTAGACATCACTGAGTGATCAGACAGTTTTTAGAGAGGAAATACATCCTGAGCAACTTCAGAACAAAGCCCTGAATTAGAGAAACACATGCACACTAGTGAAAGACAAGGATAGACACGGGGATTGCATGCAGGCCCTAAGAAAATAAGTGAGGTCCATTCTGAGTTCAGTGGAACTTAAACAATTCAGCAAAACCCACACAGAGAGGAGAATTGTCTTCACATTATTAACCAGGTGGCAACTCAGTGCTGGTGCTGTAAAATGAGCCACACAGGTCAGGTGTCCTGTCTTGTGGGCATGTTGTCCTTGCTGTGTGACAACAGGGAACATGTTGCATCAAAACTGTTAAAATCACAAATAATCAGCACACTGAAGTTCAGCATCTCTAGGCAAAAAGCCACTTCTTCGATGATTTTACCTATGGGATTACAAAGGATAAATGCTGAAATATTGCAGGCCGCTGTGTGAGGCTGTCACTGAGAGAGGAGGTTGGGCACCCTGAAAATCCACAGTGTCATAATAATTAATTCTTTAGTGTAGTTTTGTTCCAAAGCATAACTAAACCTTTCTTCTTGCAGTTAATCTGTCATTTTTAAAGTCATTAAAGCTGGACATGGCCCCTAATTCCTCTTGCTGATCTGATCTATCTTCTTAAAAGAGCTTTTTATAACAGCTATTATTCTATAATTGGCATTTTGTGTGTTCTTAGACTTTTTGCTGTATTTTTTCTATTTTATTTGGACTCCGTGGGTTTTGCCATTTTGGCCTTGGTGCTCTCACTGCTGTGACTCACATATTCCACAGTTACTGCCAGATCTCTGGGACCAGCATTGTAATTATCACATTAGGGTTTGTCATTGTAGACCTGACTTAATAAATAGCCAGTGATTGGAATCACTGATTGATCCATTCCACAGTTTTGGACATTCACATCTGAGATGAGCAACAGGATTGTGGATATTAAGGGTTTAAGATGTCAGCATTCCAGATTAAATTAGTATTAATTAGTCATTGCAGGTACACCAGCTGTTATATATAGTAGCATTTCTGTACTTCATCATATGGTGATGATCAGCTAAAACTGTGACTCATATTCATCTTATAAGGTGCAGAAGAAAGCCTGAGCCCTCCCCCCATGCCCAGCATTCTGGAGCTGTGAAGATCATAGCAGAGACTGAGTCCCTTTCAGGTGAAAATCACAGTGCCCTTCAGGAGTGCAACTCAAGCACTGCAGCCCCAGGTGGCCATCCAGTCCAGAGTACCAGGCTAGACGAGGTCAAAAGTGATAAAAGCCCTGACACGTGCAGAGTGGATCCTCAGTACCAACTTGCTCACTCCTCATACAGAGGTCAAACAGTAGCATGCCCTGATGCTGCCTGAGCAAACTGAAGCAATAGCTTTGTTGAGGGGCTGCTGGTGGTGGTTATTCACCCTACAGCTTTCTCCATGCTGTTTGAAAACCCAGGACAAGCCAGGAACGTGCAAGCTGGATCAAGAGAGCAAATGGGAGGTTGACTAGGACATGCAAGGTGAAGGCAACTCTTAACATTGTTTTTGTCCCAAATGCTCTGTTACTCAGAAGGACCAGCTCTGGTCCAGCAATAGCCCCAGGAATGAGATTTACAGTGGTGTCTGTTCCCCATGGCCTCAGGAAAAACATGGTGACATGACATGCTGTTGTGAGACTACTGCATGGCTCTTCATGGCAGCTTGCGACAGCTCTGGGGAATGGGCCTAACACATTGATTTAAAAATCAAGGAAATTTTGTATCCTGGGAAGGAATAGGAGACAAGTGAGGGCATGAAAACTCACTAGGTAACTCCAAATTTGTATGATACTATCTATGCATCCAGTGATGCCATGAACACAGATGACTTTTACCCCTAAAGGCTGTATGATCAACATGGACATTGTATATTTCTTCGGAACCTGCTCTGGTTTAGTTTTGTTGGGCCCATAGCTTGACAGATACAGAATAATAAGAATAAGAAAATTACGATAAGATAAGAAAATATATCCTTTGTGTTCAGTTATTAAAAACAATCTTAAAATTTTGTTTAATTTGTTGGTTTTGTTTGTTTTGTTTTTCCGTTCTTGAATGAAGAAAATGTCCAAATAGTTTTTTTTAAGAATGATTTCTTTTTATCTCCATCACCACAGCCCCGCTTGCCCCCTGAAGGGTATCATGCACTCATAGATATTGGGGCTGTGGACAGTTATTGCTTTGTGACCCTAGGTTGATAAACAGCCTGTTTTCAGGGATATAAAGAATCCTCACTGTACCTGTCATGCAGCAATCTTGCCCAATGTTCGAAATTTTTTCTCAGCTTGAAAAAAATTCTTGGGGATTTCCCACTGGGGCTCAAAGTCAGTCACATATTTTATTTATTTTATTACAAGGCATGTAAGTAAAAACTTGCATATCTGAAAAAAAAGATATTAGATAGAAAACAGTAATAAAATTAACATTATTCTTTTAAGAAACTTGGTAATAAATATATTTCCCCTCAACTTTAAAATGCTCATTATTCTGCATAACAATAAATACAGCATAGCTCTGGTATAGAGAAAGTTCAAGGCTGATTACAAGGAGTCCCTGTGATTTCTTAAAAAAAGCTCAGGTGATTTATAAAGATTTGGCATCCTGCACTTGATGCACTTTGATACAATTTGCACTTTAATTTTAATTTTACTATGATTTTTAAACAGTCCCATAATATGAAAATATGAGAGAAAAAGTTGTTAGATTATAGGATTCTTCCTTTAAATATTTTCAAAGTAAGAGATGTGTAAACTCATTAAAACTCATTCTTAAAGAAAAAAAAAAAAAAGTGTCTTTGTGACTAGTCTACAAAAATGCAGATTTTTCAGCTGTGGGTGCTCGAGCCTGACCAGCCAACTGACAAAGGACCGATCCCCAGTCAGTCCATCATTTCTTTATACAATTTTTAAAAAGAAATAATAATAATGAGAAAGAGTAAAGACTGTAGTACTCACTTCCCAAGTCATGACAGTTTGAGCATCTTAGACTATTATCCAGAGGTGAGAGAAGAAACAACAAGTATATTCCAGAACACTTCCCAGCATCACTTTGGGTCATTCTGGTCTATACTTTTCAAACTACCAACAATTAAAGAAAGACAGATATTCCCATGCACTGTGCTGGTCTTATGCCAGCTCTTACCATCACAATCATAACTGTGAACCTAAGTCACTTTGATAGTCCAATCTAATATAGATTGATTGATCATCCCATGACATAGTTAGCTAATGTCCTGAAAACATTGCAAGCGCTGTCAGAGTCCAGTGTTCTTAAAGTACTGATAGATCATGACAAGACTTGGACTTTAGTTTGAAGGCCATGTTCTTGTTGTTCTTGGCAACGATTTTGCCCCAAAACCTCCTGGCTTTCTTGGGGATGCTCTCCCTCCGTTTCTGGTAGGCCAGCCGCTTCTCATTCTTCTCTTTGCTGTCCCTCCGGAGCCGGACTTGCCGCACAATGCCTTCAAAGAGCTCTTTGACGTTGTGCTGCACGGCAGCTGAAGTCTCAATGAACTTGCAGTCAAACACAACAGCACAGGCTCGTCCCTCTGCAAAATTTAAAGGTATGTCACAGGGTGTCACAAGCAGAGGGGAGGCAAAGTGGCCGCAGGATACCACGTGTGGAGAGTGAGCACCACTGGGGGAATTCCTCAAGCCTAATATAGACACAGCTAAGTCTTTAATCACCCAGTGCCGCCTGCTAATCCTGGGATTCATCTCCTCTGGGTCACACTCACTTCCCAGCAAGGGAGGAGTGAGTCCCCCCTTGGAAGAGCCCAGTCCTCACTGTCAGCTGTACAGGGAGCTGAGGCTGACCAACTTGCACTGAGGCACGGAAGGCTGAGAGGTCAGCCATGACTCAAAACCACCTGGTCATCTTACATGCAGACTTCCTCAAGTCATATTGAAGAGTGATGACAGACAGCACCCTCCAAGACCACAGCACAGCAGAGGAGGCTGGTCCCAGTCCCCCTCCATGGGTCATGGGTGTAAACCAGGGTTTTGGGACAGTAGCAGCTTTGGTGTGAAAAGACACATGTACAAAACCCTTAAATGAAGGCAAACTATGCTGATGGCTTTAGCAGCACATTTGGAATCATAGTTCTTATCCTGAATTATATGGGCCTAAGCTAAACCTGACAGATGTCTGTCACACACAGGTCAATTTATTCCATCTTCTGCCTTGCTGTGAATTAATTGTCAGGATGACTAAAGTGACATCAATGTATCTGTCATCTTTCAAAAGATTTTCCAAGTGGGGCAGCAAGGAATGAGAAGGCAAATAGGCATCTCTGGGCTCCTGATGAGCTACCTCAGTTCAAACTCTTCTCTTGGGGCAGCCATGACAAGGGCCAGGAAAATTGTGTATATGTCCAGAGAAAAAAAAATGGAAGTCTAGATTGATTGGGAAATAGAAGAGTGGAACAGCTGCAGAGAGAAGAAAATTATGAGCAGAGGAACTCATGGGCCGGGATGAGATCATCTAATGCATTGCTGTGTGTTATGTTGTCACCTAAGCCTGAGGGAAGCCTCTCCAAGAAGAGATTTTACTGACTGCAGACCTTGAAAGCCAACAGTATCTTTCCCAGCAGTCCCTTCCTATTTATGGGCTTAGTGGTTACTCATTTCTGTGCAGCAGAGGGAGGGCTGTTTCATGATCCCAGGGCAAGGCAGCAAGGAGACCTCTCCTGAAAGGCTGCACAGTCCTTGCCCAGACTAACAAGAGGGAGAGGGAATTTTAATTCATCAGGGAGAAAGAGCACTGGTTATTAAAATGATATAATCTTTGCCAGCAGAATAAAGGGGGCTAAACTCATTATGTATAAACATGTATTGGAATTCCAAATGGTTTCCAGCTACCAGAGGAATCATCTGCTGCAGCAGTCCTACACTAGGAGCTGGAAGGGAAGTAATTCAAGCTGTTTTTCTGATGGTACTTGATAAATTTAAGAAAGGGATTATCTGACATGTGACAGCATTACTAAGAGAGGCTTAGGACCTGGCAGAACCCCCCCAGTCCTCTGCCGTCTTTTCCAGTCCTCTGCTCTTTTACTGCTTTTTTCCTGCCCAGTCCTGATGCCAGTGCACTCCCTCAACCAGAGCTCTCTCATTTCTCTCAAAAGCTGCTAGATGACTCTTCACATTTACATTATTTTTATCCTTATTTTCCTACCTGCCACTGAAACTTCACGGCACCTGACAAGGTCACTTTTGTTGCCGACCAAAATAATGGGGATGTCTTCTCTCTGGCGAGCCCTGCGGAGCTGTATTCTGAGTTCAGAGGCCTTCTCAAAGCTCGCTCGGTCTGTGATGGAGTAGACAATCAAGTATGCCTCTCCCACTTGCATGCAGTGGTCGCGAATCCATTCTCCCTCATGCTGTTCAAAGGAAATGGTCAGACATTGTTATAGCTGGAGAAGATTTCACTTAGAAAGTGTGACATTGGGTTACATTCCTGCTGGAACTGTAATGGCTATGGTTTGAATCACAGTTACACTAAAAGAAATTCCAATGCGGTGATGGCAGGAATGCTTCACCACAAAGGAAGGTGATGCTTGCCCCAAATAATTTATTGTGCTGGCTCTAGACTGGAATGAACACAGTCTGGAAAATGGCTTGAATGTTTTGTTTTATCATTAAAAAAAATAAAGAAGGCTCATGCTTCTCAAGTTCACACTGCAGAGCCCATAAGCATGTCTAGCTTAGGGCAGGGGTGCAGCTAATCCTGTATTTTCCCTGAGGGAAAGTATGGGAAGTATGGAAGTCTGGAAAACACCTACTTTCTTTCCCCCAGAAGATCTACTTTTGATATTTGCGGTGACTCATATTAACTTTTCTTTTGGTGTTTGACTAGAACAAATAAAAGTACCTTATTATCCCACATGTCAAGCAATATAATGGTTGCACTTTCCCCATCCACCATCAGGGTCCTTTCATATGTGTCTTCTGGAAAGAAAAGCAGAAGGGTTAGTAATATATTCTCTTATGCCATCATGTACATTACAAAAAACAAGTAGTTGAATATCTATCATTTGTTCACAGTTCAAGTTATTGAGTCAAATTTAATGCTGGCACACATTCAGTCCTTTCATTTCTATCAGCACTGAACCTGCCCTCTGTTCATTACTGGTTGTCTTACTTTCCATGATATATGAAGGAGGCTGAAAGATCAGGAAACAAAATGTTCATTATTTTGGCTGATAACTCTCTTTATCTTATGTGGAAGAGAAAAAATAGAACTAGTGGAAGAAATAACCAAAGACTGAACATTTGCCCCATGGGAGCAGCAGGGTCCAGCAAGGCTGAGTAATGGAAAATATTTGCTTTCACTTTAGCAGGGACAGTTTACGGGTGAACAGTCACTGCTGCTGAGAGCAATCCAGCTAACGGCCTACCAAGCAATGAGGACAGGGGTTTTGTGAGACAAGAGTTGTTGAGTTTTAGATAGACCGAGACTCTGCTACATCCTAGTTCTCTTCCATTTCATGGTTTCCCATATTACCCGTGATGCCCAAAAGCAAAAGAATCAAGAAACCACAGAAGTGCAGTTATTTTGTACTAAGGCCACAAAAATTAATACCTAGATTACAAATACAAAGTGACAAAGTTCTGCTCAGATCTAGGGGAGCTGCTTATACTCATCACTTCAATCAAACCTCGCTGTGAAATCTCAGCCTACCTTCTGCTTCAAATCCTGATCTTTCTTTTCCCTGAGTCTGGGGACATTTAGATGAGGGATATGATGTTTGGACCCATCTCTAGTCTTGCACTGATGGACAGTGAAAAATGCCAGGCTTAGGGCTTCTAAGCATACCACCCCTCCCCCGCAGTGTTTAAGGGGTCTGTTCTGATCAACTTGTAGATAGGACTGTGTCTTAACCCCTGACTCACAAAACTTCTGCAGGGCACTAATGGAGTTGATTTCCCCTAAAGTGTTATCAGAGCCTTTCCTCAAAGCCAGGAATCTACATCCATGTGAAAGAATAATCTGAAAATATAGCATATTGAAAATAAATAAAAAAGAGCCCTACCTCGACACAGCTTAAAATTGTGAGATTAAAAAGACAGATAGTCAATAGAATTGGTTCCCCTTGAAGGCTCAATAGCATGACATTTGTGTTCCTGAGTTAGCTTAATCTCATAGTGAGTAGCAATGACTGTCCATAAAAGCAGATGTATTTCCTCCGTGAGTTGGCTACCCTGAAATCATCTTCTCTTGAAATTAAATTTCCATTTTGCAAGCTAAAGTTTGGAGAATATTTTCTTCAACTGACCAAGCATCTGCATGGGATCAAGCTCCATATACACCAGAGGATAGCATTCAAAGGACTCCTTCACTCATTTAAACATGGACAGGCTACAAATATGTAGTCACACTCCTCAAAAATATTATGCCCAAATAGTAATATTCAGAAATTATTTGCACCTTCATCAATCCTGAGAAACTTCCATAAGGATACAGAACACATTGAAAGTGATCAATTAGTTTCTTTTGGAGCTGACACTGAAAAAGTAGAGCTACAACAGCAAATTTTCCAACACCTCAGCAGAGCTGGCCTTGAAAATCTGTCATTGTTACACTCTAAGAAATATTTCTGGGAGTACAAAGGAAAGAGGAAACCATATGGCTTTGCATGAAGGAGAATAAAACTGACAGGGTGTGCAAAGCAAACCAGATGCGTTCTTGCACTGCCTGCCCAAATGTCCTACTCTAGTTTGCTCATGTAGTACTGGGAAAATTTTTATCAGATATACTCCATGCTAAGGAGCTATAGGTAAAGTTTCTTGCAGAAGTTGAAGACAAAGCACACCTGAATAACTCGTTCAGAGTCACTGCACAGTGGGGAACTTCAAATCCTGCAAAGGCACAAAGATCTGTGCCTCCAGTCTGTGACAGCAAGCAAGGAAGATACAAGTGGTAACTTCCTGAAACTGGTATTAAATCCTTGGCAAAACCTCTCCTAACTGGAGAGTTGAGGACACAAAAAGCTGTCCTCCCTGTGCTCCAATGGAGGCTGGAATAGAAGCCCAGAAACTTTTTGTGCTACGACTGGCACCATCACACTGAGGGAGTACAGGCAGGAAAAGGGAAGGTATACAGGAGAGGCAAGGGAAGTCCTGCACACTGATGAACAAAACCAGTCAGCAACCTGCATGTCCTTCAAAGGTGACATCACCTGTGTCATTAGAGCCACAGCAAGTTTCTTGTGCAGCACAACCCTTCCACATGAACATCTTGTATACAATATAGCTCAGGATTTAGTGCCACAGCTTCACCTTCTGCATGATCTTATCTTTGGGATTAAAGAATACTGCAGTCCTCAACAAAGCAGAGGAGGATAGCAAGGGGAAAGCATAAAAGAGAACCCTACAGCTTGTGCTTTTTTCCTCTGTCCTGGCACCATGACTATTCTTACACTGCTGAAGGACCGTTACATGTTTTTCCCTTGGAGGAACCCCTGCTGTACTAGTAACATGAAATGAGGAGGAGATGTATTTTACTCAAACATTCGTATATACAGAAGGGCTGAGATGACTTCTAATGACAAATATTTTGAAGGTGGCTGAAGGACTCAGCAGTGGCTTTTCTACTTTTCTTTATATATTCTTTCTAAGCATTTTATTCTTGCAGACCATGAAGATCTCAATTTTTTCTCTCAAAAAAAGTGGTGACACAAATGCTGGACCAGCATGAAAGCTGAACTAACCTTTTGTGTAGCAACATGACAGGCAAGAATGAGGCAGCTTCCAACAAGTATATTGAAATGAAAAAGCATAGGAATCTGAAATTTTTCTGTTTCAGAGGCTTTCAGTTATTGTTGACAATTAGGTTACTCATCTTACTTTGCTTTCTTGTTTTCTTAAGAGAGATGCTTGAGTTGAATTAGTTTTGATTATCAGATCCAAACATTTGTTACTTCTGTTTTTGATTAAATGGCTTCTGTTTTTCCTTGCCAATTACTGCTGGCAGAGATGATTGCAAGCAAGCACAAACACACCACAGGACATAACGACCTACCTCCCAGCACCTCACAGTCACTGTCAATGCTGTCATGCACCCCTGCAAAGATGTTGGCTAGCGAGGACTTGCCTACGCCGTGCTCCCCAATCAGCACCACCCTGTAGCAATTGCTGCCAGACTCAGAGGAGATGACAGAGTCAGATGATTCTGAGGACCAGCTCTTTCTGTAATATTCATCAGGACTGATGGTGTATCGCTTTTGCAGGTTGTACTCATTGGAGTCTTTCTGGACCAGCAGATTCTTTCCATCAGCAGGGATGCTCCATCGCTGCTGCTGCTGCTGCAGGCTGCTGTTGTGGGTGCGACGCATGGTAACGTTGTTGAGGGTCATTTTTTACCCCTAGTGAGAAAGAGGGAAATCACAAGTGTTACCCACAAAACATTTAGAAAGGCATTAACACTCTTATTACCCTCAAGGCAGCACATCCTGCTGTTCTATAGTGATCTAGCATACAGCAAAAGAAAAATGAGGCTTTCTGCACTCTTTCATAGTTGCTTGTACACAAATAAATATTTCTAGCTAGTGAGCCAGAGGCTTTTTTCTGGGAATGATACCATTACCACCCTCACATACTAGTTCCTACCTAAGCTTGGCCTTTACAAGCTCATAGCTGTGCTAGGTGCAGCCCAGCCCTGAAGAAAGTGAGGCATTGCTGTGTCCTGGGAGGAGAAGGAAGGGGTAGCAATCACCAGAGCTGTTCTCTAAGCAGAATCTACCGATACTGATCCCCATTCTTTGTGCTTATTTGGTGGCAAGCAGAGGCAAGTTGCCTCCAACTCACTGTGCAGTTGGGTGTACAGCATCTTTCATGTCGTCTCAGTTAAGCGATGAAAATTTTGGGGAACCAGAAAGGCATCATTTGCTGCACCCTTATATAACCCTGGTATGAGAAAAGAGCCATGCAAGCAAGTGTTGTGGTGGGGTGGATTTGGGTCTTGTCTATGGCTGGGTAAACAAAGAATGATTCTGTTCCACACAGTGGCTTTTTGACTGGTAAGAGGGAGAGCATGGTCAAATCCAACAGCTTTTCTCAGGAGGTACAAGTTCTGGCTGCTACAAGGGGTAGCACTGGAAGCAAGAGCTCATAAATTTACAGATGTTGAATCAACAACTTCATTTACTGCACAGTCAGATAGATAGGTTCACGCTTCTTGTCTAAGCACGGCTTTTAAATATGTTTTACTCAACAAACTCTATTTTGCCTTCCTTGGAGGCAGAGGACAGTGATGTCATTATCACAGACAGCTACCATTTTTAGGAAAGTTACTTCGATGTGTTCATGTTCCTAAAGTGACAGTTATTTAGAGATTCTGCTTTTTGCTATATATCTGATGTTTCTCAGCTCTCTTCTCCATATTAGCAAGTAGGACAGTTATCCATAAAATGCAGCTGACCAGTTTTGAGCTTAAATAATAGGTGGTGAACAAAGAAAAATACAGCAAAGTATCAAAACAATATGTACAAATTGCTATTCCCCTTCACACAAAACTCTCTGAAAACTTCTGCAATTTAAAGCACAGGAGGATGTAGGACAAATGCACAGAAAAAAAGCACACTCTAGCTGGACTTACTGCCACATGCACAGTATTTTCTCTTGTGATGCATACCAGGGTAAAAGTGAGATCACTTGCACAGTCTTAGTCAGAGTAACTTTGTCAGCAAGAAATTTATCTAAATTAGAAATCACACACCAGACAAAGGCTGCTTCACAAACAGAATGAAATATTTTTTGTGGTTGAATTTTTAAATGCATTTTTCCTTGCAGATTCCCCTCAGAAAAGGCTAGATGAGAAAAGCCAGCTCTGAGTCAAACAACAGAGCCTCACTCACAACCTGCGATCAACAGTCACTCACTAAACCATCGCAAACACGAATGTTTCATGATTTCTCCCCTAACAAATTCTCATCCCTCACTAAACAAAGCCAAATAAGCCCTTGTCCCATACTGCGTACTACATTCTAACTGGTGCTGATACCCCATACTGCTTTTAGCTGCCTGGGTCTCCCGCACTGACAGTGAACTGCGTCCGAAGCAACGCTGCCTTACTTCTGCCAGGCTCCTCCGGGCAGCCAGCAGGGTCCTCCGCTCTCACTGCGCTGAACCGCTGCTCCGCTGAAGTAAATCCTCCCCTGCTTTGGGGCTGCCTCTTTAATTCTTTCTGAGCAAACCTGGTTTATGTTAAGCCCATCTGATCTGAGACAGGGCTTTTCCGTGACGTGGTTGGCCTTTCCATACAACAGCCAGCCCCCAGCTGGGAGGAAACAGACGTGCAGAAGAGCAAAACTTGCAAACAATCTCATAAGACTTACTCAAAATCATATGATTGTTATATTTCCAGTAAAATAAACACGGTTTTTGTGTGATGAAAACAGGAAAGTGGAAAAAAACCAAAACAATACATGCCATTTCACCTCACTCCATTTTTCATTCAAATGTTGTTAAATTTACCAATGCTTATAAAATGATATAAGCATCATTAATGCATAAAATGCTTTATATGGATTAAATTCTTTGCAAAATACATTTAACTCTCTGCTCGACAAATGTTTTCTTTGGAATAAAATAACTGAATGTTATTTTGGAATGATCTTTAAAGTAGGAAAATTATTCTGTTTGTTGTTTGGGGGTTTTAAAAATTATTTTTATTTCTTTCTCTGGTTTGTTTTTGTTTTGTGTTGTTTTGTTGTTGGTTGTTTTTTTAAAAAAAAAACAAAAAAAAAAAAAAAAAGCTCTAATATATACAATCCTGTTTTTCTCTGTCAGTCTCCAAGTGACTGAACCCAGTTTCCCGAATGGCATAACCACCTCTCACTTCTGTTGCAACACTTTACTAGCAAGGGCTTGAAAACACAGTGGTGCTCCAGCTGGATGGTGGCAAAGATGCATCAGAAAACACAAAATCGGCACAGAGAAGCAGAGTGCTGATGCTGTCCACAGGAAAGATTAATATCTAATGTACATTTTCCTTTGCCAGAAGGAAAAAAAATTCCAAAGATGTAATATATGCTGTTGGGTGACACTTCTAAAGACACATGCAAAATACTTATTAACAAATGAAAACTAATAAACTTTCATGGATCTACTCCATAAGGGTACCAGAACTTATGTAAAAGTATATGTAAACCCTATAGTCAGCTATGATTATCCAGATTCTGGATTAGCTATGATGAGCTCAAAACCAAGCTCCAGCAGTTTTCCTTTGTATTTACAATCTCCTAGTTACTCTGTCAGCCCCTGAATCTAACAGGTGACTAATTCTTATCCCACACATAGGAAGTCTGAGAAACTTTGTTTCTGAGCAAGGAAAAAAATGCTTTTTTACATTACTCCATCTTTCTCACCCCTCTTGCTATAAGCAAGCAAGTCTTTAACTGACAACATACCTTTAATAAAGGGAGGAGTCATATGCAGAAAAGAACATCACTTACTGTGTTTGCAGCCTAGAATTTCTTTCTCATTCCTCCACTGTAAAATTATTGATTTTTCCCCTGAAAAAAAAACAGACTTTGACAAAATTCTTCATTTGAAATCTTAATGTTATGTTTCCCTTTTGGCTTTATTGGATTCCTATGTCTTTCATGATGATTTTCAGGTACCTCCTGAGCCCATTCCAAAGTTTCAAGAGCCAGGAGATTTTCCCAAAATTATGCACTCATCAGTGTACTTGGAAATAATTCAGATCTACCAAGAGAAGGAAAAATGTCATGATTTTCCTTCACCTTTTTTTCAGTGCTCGGCAACAGCTGAACAGGTCCCATGTCCTCCATCTCCACCTTACCTGTCTCTTATACATCGAGCTCTGAGTCTCTGCTACTGTGGGATAATCCCAAAGAGCATGATGTGCCACATCCCTCTGTGTAGGACGTACAGAGTGACTTTTAACATTTACTGCAGGAAATGCTGTATTTCTGCCGGGGAAGGTTTATGGCATGGCCAGTAGTTTGCAAAAAGAGCCCTGCTGTTGGCATACTCAGCTGAAGTTACTCATGGAGATCATGAAGGTGAGTGGGTGGTTGGAGCACTGTGCTCTGCACCTCTCCACCATAATTTGTTAGTGTGAGTAAAAGAGCAAAGTCTGTCCACTGCAGGACTGGAGATATTTATGGCCAGACTGGTCTCAGCAGAACTGCAGGCTCTAAGGGCTCACCCAAGTGTTTACTATATATCACAGTGCAGACAGCAGAAATAAACCAAAGGCAGAAAAAGCCTCAGTGTTTATTACAGTCAGTGTTAGATTAGGAATTGCTAGACATCATCTTCAATATCTTCTTCATAAAATTCTAGGCAGACAAAGAAAACACAGCTCTCCAGCAACCACACAATATACCTCTTCTATAAACCCATCCATAAGGATTGTCTCAACCACAGCATGAAATACTTAGTGTTTGGGAAACTTGTACGTGTGTTCTCCTTTGTACTACCTCTTCTGAGCCTATTCTGGTTTTCCAACTGGACAATTAAAGACAATTACTCTCCAGGTCCCATTCTGTACTACTGTATGCCTCCACATGATAAAGAGATCTTGCTCCTCAGGGAATGCTGTCAGCACTCAGGAATTTCAATCACTATAGCTGTGGGGAAAACTTCCCCTTTGGTTTTGTTTTTTTTTAAAGCTGGAGAAAAGTGCAGCATTTCCAGCCTCCTGGCACTTACTGCAAGGGATAACAGCAGGCTGATTAACGAAATGTATGAACTGAGCCTTTCTCAACAGGGCTGACTGTAGGATTGGACTTCCAAATACAGTCCCATAGATCAGTGGAGTCTAGTGAAGTGCTGGCCTGATCAGCCCTCTGCACCCTTCACTGGTGAATGTTTCAGCAACTCGGACTGCCTGAGAACAGGCACAAGGAGAGATAAACCATAAGGCCTGGTGCTGTTGTAAAGCACATGAGTGCTCAGATATTACTGCCTGGTGCAATATTAAAACTCAGAGCGATTGCTTTTCACCCACCTTATCCATTCTCTGCTTCAATAATCATGCCTTAAAGGAATGCTCCCTGCAGTCAGGATGAAGTAAACATCTCAGAGTAACAGTTCTGCAATCCTTCTCCAGCTGGTTACAATTAGACCAGGTGATGCCCAGAGTAATTAAGCCAAACTTTTCCACTGGATATAAAACAGGAGTGGTTTTTCCCTGACACTTAATTAGCCATTTTATATTTATGTATTTGAAGGGGAAAGTAGTGCCACAAATCACCTTTTAGCATAAGGCTTGTATATAGAGAGGACCCAAATCAACTTAAAAGGAAAGCGAAATGCAGGGGAAGGGGGGGAAATCAAAAAAAGCAGGACAAATGCAATTCAGATTTATAGAATCATAGAATCATTATAGTTGGAAAGGACCTCTAGGATCATCAAGTCCAACCTTCATCCTAACATCTCTCTCTATCCACTACACCACAGCCTCAATTGCTACATCTACTCGTTTTTTAAACACCTCCAGGGATGGTGACCCCACCACCTCACTGGGCAGCCTGTTTCAGTGCCTCACCACTCTCTCAGTAAAGAATTTCTTCCTAATATCTGATCTAAACCTCCCCTGATACAACTTGAGGCCATTTCATCTCATTCTGAGTAACTTGGAAGAAGAGACCAACACCAGCCACACTGCAGCCTCCTTTCAGGTAGTTGTAGAGAGCAATAAGTTCTCCTCTCAGTCTTCTCCAGTCTACACAACCATTATTTTAATAGAAATTGAATAGAAATAGAAAAGTATTATTTTAATAGAAATGGAATGCAGAACATCCTAAAGTGCATTTATTCCCTATGCATTTAGCAGGAGAGTACATTTTCGTTTTTCTCCTCAGAGGACCTGACTTAGTAGACTTTGTTCCCAGCAGTTAGTTGTCTGAGAAGACAATGAATGAAGTCCACTATCTTCCTATCCTCCAGAACACTCTGGCATTTCACATTTTGCTCTGCTGCTCATGTTTGTCAGTACTGGCTCATTGGGCTCATTGTCAGGTGGAGGAATCTCAGGGCTGTAGGAGGGGTCCTGGGTAGGCTGTGGGAGCCCTGGGAGGTTAGGCAGGGCTGTGGGTGACCTCAGGGCCCCAACACCCATTTGGTGCAGTCCTTGAGGAAAAGTGATAGCACATGGCTGATGTTTGCCCAACTCACAGGTGAGTTTGGCCATGCCGGTTTCAGTCAAGGTCATACCAGGGCTGTGATTGGCATCTGCACTAGGAGAAAGGTGAAGTGTGAAAATGCCCGGCACGTGACAGTGACTGGGCCAGCTAATCTCTTCTTTCAAAAGAAAATGAGGCTGTGTCCAGGCATCACATCCCTCCCCAGCTCTCTCTTTACCGCTCGGACGACTAGCAGTATCAAAAACACAGCTAAATATGGTTTGCTTAGAGGGGCCAAGGGCTCTTGTCTTTCCCCGCTTAGAGTATTGTCCATCTGGTGCCCTGGTTCAGCACTGTCTGCCTGCTGGCCGCTCCAGCACCTAGTAACGTGGTGTTTGATGCGATTCCGTGGTGATTCATCGCCTTGTTTGGATCTTCTGGCTCCCAGGCTCATGTTTATCAGCGAAACACAGGCTCTCTCCAGCGACAGGCTGCAAGCGAATTGGAGCCGTACAAAATGCCTTTGAGAGAGATGCTCTACACAGTCAGGCGTAATTAATGTCTATTTAATTGAACAATGGCGCTTCTTTTATTTACATGGCTTTACTCCCATGTCTTTCAAAGTGTAGGTCCCACTCTTCCAAAAGAGAAGATTTGAAAATGAACATGTAAGTGAAGATATATGGTTTATTTTCTTTTTTAATATCTAATTCTTCATCCCTGTTGCACTGTGTTTGTGGCAGGACAACTGAATGCTGGGTCTGCAGGCAGCATTCACTTCACCTCATTTAAACTACTCACCCTGGTTCCCAGAGGGAAGCAGACAGGGTTAACCAGGCAGCTCCAAGGTAATTAATCTAACACAGGTTGTGTGGACCATGGAGATGCTTCTCTCCCCTCTGACCACAGAGGAAGGGGCGTTGAGTCTCTCTGCACTAATGCTAGACTTAAACTGCACTATCTGAAAGCTAGATTGACAGCCAAATGAATTGAAGAAACCACTAACAGCCTAAAGGTTAATTTATTTCCTTTTAGGCTATTTTTTTAGGCTAACAGCCTAAAGACTAATTTTTACAAATGCCTTTTCAAATGGACAATAAGCAAGGAAAGGTTTAAGATGTCATCATTACATATGCAACACTGAATAAAACTATCCTGCTGTAGTGCAGGAGGCCCACAAATGCACAAGAAACATGGCTATCAAACTGGAGAAACCAGTACATGTGCCATGTTCAGTGTGGATGAGAATAGGGACCTTTTCCCAGTAGGTGCTGGGACACTTCTCAGGAGGAATTACTTCTGTTGCTATTCACAGGGACCAAGCACCAACTGCTGTTTCTACACAGCCTCTGACATATGGCAGCATGGCTTGTGGAGTTTTCTGCCCTGCTTCAACAAACCAGTGTGCACATCACCACAGACACATCCTGCTCCAGCCAGCCAACCTCCTGACAAAAGGACGATCACAGCCAGCACGTTCTTCAGGCAACATACTCCATAAAACACCAGGAGTTACAACGCTGTCAGCTTCCATCTGACCCCACAAAGCCAATTCCTTGGCACTGAAAGCTCTTGTGTTCCTGTAGGAGACAGAAAGGGGTGACACAGCTACAGCAGACTCTTCTCAAGCCCTCTGGCTGGGACACACACATGCACATAAATATGTCCATGCTCAACCTGCTGGATAACCTCCTACCACCACCACTTCTCTTTTGCTTTCTGTCTATTGTTTGAATGAAATTTATTCATTTTTAAATCAAGTGGTAAACACAAGAGCTGGGCCCATTTGGCAACTAAAATCAACTATTTTGATGGCTATCAGAACCTTTAACACTTTCTACCTACTGCATTGTGTTCCAGTGCAAATCATCTATCTGCAAAGTGTACAGCTCTGTGATAATAGGTACTGCGAGGTCTCTGTCACACTCATCTTTCCTTCTTCATGGTAATTAACACATTTCTTAATGCTTTCTGAGCATTTTCTACACTGACAGCTACAAAGCTTCGCATCAGTAAGGGAGGACTTGTTCTGATGAAGCAAAGGACACTGAGCATGCTACTGATTCAAAGACACAAGTAGCTAGAAAAGGGAACGTCTACCAGTTGCTCAAGCACATTTCTTAGGTAAGCTGTTCCCAAGTCAGGGAACATGCAGGAGGTCACAGCTCAGACAGTCCAGACCAGAATATTTGGGGGTCACCATCATATTGTTACATATTCAAGCCCATGTGGCTGTGAAAGCAAGCGTTCAGAAGCTTAGTCCAAGCTTTTATTTAGCAGAAAGTCTGAAACATCTTAACAATATAAATAGTCACCACTGCTAATGCTCTGTGTTACCCAATGGCTGAACTAGGTTATAGTGGTTTTCAGTTTAATTGGGGATAGCCCAATATATAAATAGGTTGTGGTTATGTTTAGCTGGCTACAAGGATTAAAATCTGGTTTAATACAGAAGTAGATCCTGATAGACAACTTAGGAAATAGAAAGAGATTAACTTGACTATAATAATAGAGCCCAGGCATGATGATGAACCAGTGAATAGTGGGCTTCACTAATTAGGGATCCTCATAGACGACAGCAGTCTGACGCCTCTGATGTTCATGTCATTTCCTATGCTAAGACGAGGGCATCCCTTAAGTATTATGAGCTAGGTAAATACTCCAAGGGGATAACACTAAAGATTAAATTACTGCCTACACTGAGGGCATATGCCAGATATTAGAAGCCACAAACTCCTTGACCTGCCTCTCGTTAGCATGGCAGTACTTCCAAAGCAAGAGTGCCTGGGTTTCAGTGGTAACACTGTGCAGTTTTATTCAGACATCTGGAGCATATCTGCATATCATTAAGTCTTGGGCTTTTAACCAGGAAAATAATACAGGCATAACACAGCACTTGTGATGAGTATTGGAAAATGCTCAGATTATTAAAAGAAAGCATAACTGATATGGAAAATATTGCTAAAATAATAATTTGTTTCTAACTATTTAAAAGAGAACTTCTGACACAGTTACAAAACTGGAGACTGAAAGAATTGGAAACAACATAATTATTTTTTTACATACACAGTCAGCAACCAAACTCCATCGTGCCAAGCACTATACAAACATATATCAAAAATATAGCCCTTATCCCTGTCAGCCACATTATTAAACTAGAGGCATGGAAAACTAAATGAAACAAAGACAGTGCACTAGTCAATAGGAAAGGGAATGGCCAGAGCAAATCAGCATCACAACAGATATCAACGATTTGCAGAATAATCAAAGACTTTTGTGTAGGCTTAACAGAGAATGAAACAGCTCTGTGGTCTGTAGGGATCTTCTAGGCACAAAGGACATCACAGGAAAAAGTATGGAAGAGTGGAAGCTACAAATAAATTATCTTTCACTGCTATGGAAATTTTGTTTGGAGCAGAGCTGAGCACATTTCTTAACAGAATTCTAAATAGCTTTGGGGCTTTCAGTATGCCTTTATGTTGCCTATAGAATTTATCGTCCAGTTTCAGGCCATGTTTATAATCTATGACATTACACATTTGGCCTTAGTCAGTCTGAGTCCCACTTGACTTACTCAAAAACAGAAATCACAGAAAATAATTAACTTGCCCATATTTATGTTTTCTTTTTTCTTTTTTTCCATTAAAAAAAAAAAGTTGAGAACACCACAATCCAAATTTCCGGAAGTCAGGAATAATTTTTTGGTGCCTTAATACTTTCTTCAATTTCTTTTTTTGATTTCATACAATGTGGAAAAGTGTGTCTGAAAACGAAATTCTTAACAAGCCTATTGAGCTGGGCATGAAAACCTGTGCCTGGAAACATAAAATCCTTTACATGAAAACACTAAAGGCTTGCCTATGTAAGAATATAATGAAATATGAAAATAACTACGACGGAAATATTGAAACAAATTTACAGTTTTAAAATAGTATGCATGATACAAAAGTTCATGGGCCTATTTAAATTTCAACAAAAAAAGCTGGTGGTTTTTTTTCATGAATGCAGAATGTATTCATTGTGGGTTTTAAGCACCTCAATTTAGAAGTTGACGGCAATTTTTATTAGTAGCACATGTAATCCCAACACAAGAGATTAATGTGGCAGATTCATTTGCTCCTTAAACAGAAACCCTGGGCATCTGTAGGAAAAAGGGCTGAGTAGGAACTGCTTGGCAAGGAGGGGGCTGCTGGTGACAGCGGGGTCCCTGTTGGCAGTGCCACCTCACTGCTGTCCAGCGGGCAGGGTGGGCACACTGGTCATGTCCTGAGAACAAGACATGAATATGCATCCTCTCCCCTCTGAAAGGAGATCCCACACAGAGACATGCAAAAACCAGAACAGGTCCTGGGTCTAAACATCTGAAGGAGAGTCTAAACATCTGGGGCAGAAGGACCTCAGGATGCTCAAGAGTACAGACATAGTCAATGCAAGGGGGAGTGACCACAGCCCTCAGAGGAATGCAAGGAAGGACAGGCCATCTCTGCTGTCACTGGGTGTAACTGACAGCTTTTTTTCTATTTCGCTCTGTTTATCCAAGAACTTCTCGACATACAGGGAATGCTGGCGGAGTAGGACTGACACCATCACTGAGGTCTCTCTGGTTACTATGTACAGATTTGATTTATCTCGGCCTTTTTATGGAAATAGTTCATGTGAGCCAGGGAAGAAGAGAAAACAGACTCCTCCCTCCTTCCCGAGAAGGCATACAGCCACCAGGAAAACCCTCTGTCCAGTACAGCTTGACGCTACAGTAAAGACCCAGTCAAAATAAATGTCCTAGAATCCACCTTATTGGAAGCCCGGAGAGATGCAGTGTTTCCTAAACTCACAGATCTGCAGTCTCCTCCTCTCAGAGAAAGCTGCTTTCCACCGTGTGGTCATCAAAACCATGGGTCAGGAACTGTAGAAAGCAGACAAGGATGGTCAGACCAGCACACAGTAGCCCAGCCCTGCAAGAAAGAGACAGGATTTCTTTAGAGAACCCTGAGGTTAAAAAGTAACCATAAATCCAAGAGGTATCAGAAACCTCTTGGGTAAATTTTTAGAAAAGCAAGAAGAGAAAAAAAGGAAGGGGGTGGGGAGTGTGGTGTTTTAAGAAGAGCATCACTCAATAAAAGAGCAGTGGAGAAAGAGCCCAGAGCTGTAATTATGCATCTGTCCCTCTGACTGTCCTTTGAAGGAGCTTGAGGAATGCCCAGAACAGGTCTGAATACCATAGTAAATGCTTATTTTTTTCCCCAGCTTTATGTTTCAGTGATTTCTGGCCCTAAAGAGGAATTCTAAGCCATCCTGAAGGTAAAAGGACAAGAGCTCCTCACCAGTAGAGTCTCTGAAATGAGCTACAGAAAGACTAAGACTAACAAATTACACTTTCCAGCTGTTGATGCTCCCTGTATGCAGAACAGAGCTGTCATAAGCTATAATGGCTCACAGGGGAGAGGAGAGAGATGCCAGGATTGCAGAACCCCTTTACATTAATCATTCTATATAAAGTTTCCAGTGGAAACATTTTGGCATATCTGCACTTGAAAAATTCCAAAAAAAACCTTGTATGAAATACATTCCTGCTTTTCAAACTTTCCTTTCTTTGTGTACTCCCCAGATAGCTCAGTACTGGCCAGCAAGCTACACTCTGGTCTTTCATAAACCAGCAGGCAGTGGAAGCACAGTAGTTGCAACACCAGCCCACACCCATGGCCAGTTAGAATGCTGCTTTACCAGTTCCCTTCCAAGGTGACTCCCTAGCTCTGCATTTTACCTTAGAAAAAGTTGTGCAATGCCACAAACATTCATGTGGTGTCATCACAGCAGCAGAGAGAATGACAGGTAACTGCAACTCCCCGACAGGGACCTGAACTAATGGGAATATCTTTTACCAATACTCTGCTCCTCAGCAGCACCATCACCTTCTCTGGTTGTTGTATATATTACTATAGACAGTTTTTGCTCCTGAAAAGATGGTTCTGGAAAGGATCTGAAGGCACAGGGTGTCCTTGTGATGGGCAAAATCAGGGTGAAGTCACCCCTCAGCCAGGTCTGCAGCAACAGCATCAGAGACTGGCAAGAAGCAATGGCAGGGGGAGCCCAGGGGGTTGCTTGGCAATCAGGAGAGATGGCAGAAGAAAAAAGTAAACAGTTAATGAAAAAGGCACCTGCTCCAAGCTAAGCACTGCTAAGCATGTCATAGCAGTGACCCCTAACTCAGTGCAAGGACTCAAAAGGGTCAGGGAGGGCCCGGCAGCCAGTGCACAGAGCAGGGATCCTACAAACATGTTAAAAGCTTATACACACCAGGTGAGTCCTGCCAGTAGAATAAAAGACACATAGTGCCATATGCATGATGCTATACAAAACATATGTATTGTTTTCCAAGAGCCTTCCAAAAATGACAAGATCTTGATGCAGATGTTCCTTTTGTATCATTTCCCTTTTCATGCTTCTCTTACTTGCATTTTCTGGCACTTAGGTAAATATGCTGGATTTCAGATCTGTTAAAGGCCCAGGCAGTTGTCATGATAATAGGGATAACAGGGATAATACATATAATCTTGCATCCTTTACTCACACAGACAGACCTCATGGACCTCGCTGGTGAGATGAGTGTGAATAAGAATTAATACATAATAAAAGTAACTAAACAAACAAACACAAAATAACAAACCACAAAACCAAACCAGACCAAACTAAACCCAACAAACAAACAAATACAAACAAACAAACAAACCAAACAAACAAAAGAAAAAAGAGGAGGTTAACAGAAGGTCAGAATAATTTCTGTGGAATATCAGTATGCTGTCTCTATATAAATGCTTTTCCCTTCTGAGTCTTTCTTTTTGTTAACAAACATTTTTTCCAGGCAGTGCAACGCTGCATCCCCTGCCAGCTTCTCCACTGGTGTTCATGTACGTGAGCTTTGCATGAATTCACATGTGCCGTGATGACTAAAACATGTTTTGCACACAGAGCTACACTACCTACAGATGGAAATACAGCTTAAATGCTTTTTTTCCCCCTTTTTTTATAATCATGTCTTTTTCAGTATTTTTTTCAGTATTTCATATATTTTATTCAGTAAAGATGATGAAGAGCAGAAACTGTTGGCATTATAAAACCAGAAGTGTGAGCTCAAACAGCTGCATATTGTAGGTCACAGGCTGCAACATATGCAAAAATATTTGCATATGCACGTAGGCAGAATTAAAGTTTCCGTTACAGCTCTATGTCAGAAAATAAAGAATTTCAAGCAGTTGTTTATTAATTAAATAAGCTTTTCCATTTTGTGTAGCTTTGCTTTTCTTTATTTCGTGCATGCCATTTACCACTGCCTGTTGCCGGCAGTTTGGATTCCAGTTCTAGAAGTTTTCTGCTAGTTCCCTGCTGCAGCAGATAGGCAGCAACAATGCTGGCTGCAACAGCACTTAAGTCATGATCCATTATTTTTGGTTCCTAAGAGTATACATGATCCTAATCAAATCCATCTGTAAGGAGTCAAGTGTGATTGAGTCATGCTAATGAGGAAAATGGGAGAGCAGATAGGCAATTTCTGCTTCATTTAAAAGAACTATTAAAAACTGAAAACCTATATTGGTGCACTTTCTAAATTTCTAAAACATTAACCATACATTGTGTTTCTGCAGCTGTTAGCTAAACGTACTGGTGGGTTAGGAGTAGGGTTTCTCCATTACTGCTGCAATGTCATTATTCTTCTGGAGACATACGTGTGCCTGGTTTTGCAGCCACATCATAGTTTTTCCTTGAGGCCATGAAATATTTATAGGGACCCTTCCATTTGCACTGCAGCAAGCAGAACAG
Source organism: Ceyx cyanopectus (assembly GCA_013401355.1). NCBI lineage: Eukaryota > Metazoa > Chordata > Aves > Coraciiformes > Alcedinidae > Ceyx > Ceyx cyanopectus. Next base: position 24,801 of record VYZU01085000.1, read on the forward strand.
TCCCACAGGTCTCACATTCCTAAAAAAATTTAGATATTTTGTCTCCACTATTTTCAGTAGCAGGAATGTAAACAACTTCCAGAATCAGGCGCACAATCATCTACCCAAGAGGTACAAAGTAAAAGCCAGTTTGCAATTGGCTGCATTAAAAGGCACTCTTAAGAGTGACTAGTAGAAATCAGCAACAGTACAGGTACTGCAAGCCCTGGAGCTGTGCCACAGTGCTGGTGTGTTACTCAAGGATCACTTTTTCTATCAGCATAATTTTGTGTGTGAGTGTAGTCAAGATACCTACCACAGTTGGGGCTCTGGGCACACATCCTTGTCTAGTTGAAGACACTGCTCCAAGCTCTATTAGGTTTTACCATTCTCCTCGTGGCTTTACTGTTTTCCCTGCTGACTCACTGTCATCCCATCTACTCCATCTATTAACTTGAGTCATATTGATGGAAATACATCAGAAAGTTATCCTATGGGAAGCTCAACCAACTACTATAAAGGAGCTGCAGCCCGTGACAGCATCCTCTGCTCTTGCAAGGGGCAAGTCAAATCTTCTACTTAGCCTGTTGCTTCAAAATCAGATCAAAAATATTTGAGCTAAATATTGGCCTCTTTTCCCCATTTAGTGGAAGAGGAACCTATTTTGTACTCACAGAGTACTGACTATTTCTGTGTCACTGCTGCATGTAATAACATGGGCAGAGGAACAGCTTTGAACAGATAACGTCTTTCGCAGGAGGCCTCAAAGTTTAGATTATTTTTTTTTCTGTGCAGTATTTGGTAATGACTAACATTTGCCACAACTATCTCAGTGTGTGTTTCTATACATAAAGCCCTCAGCCCAACCAGAGTCCATCACAGCTTTTGGCTTTGGAAACCTTTCTTTTATATCAGCAATGACAGCAAAAAGAAGGCACAACAAGCCTGATAAATTAATCCCTATACAAGACCTCCTAGCAACCAAAGGTTGTTTTGCTAACACTTCTAGCTGGGACTTGTAAGAGTATAACTTAACCACATGGGAATGCACTATCTCATTCTTATAAACTCAGAAGTCTGTAAATGAAACTTCACCTACCTCAGTGCTTTCTCTGAGATGTCATCAGTTGCTGGACAACATGACCAACAGCCAGGCTAGTCACAGCAGGCAGGAAGAGAGGGTCTGATGCCAAAATACATAGTTTCAATTAGCAGCTCCTCCATTCTCTCACAAACTTGAGGAAGCCACTCATATCTTGGCTGCAAATACATCTGCCACAGCAATTCCACAAGGAATTTCAGCAAACAAAAATCAATGCATTTCTGGAAGGCACCTAAAACACTGAATTGGTGTTACTGTGTTTGTACAGCATCAAGTGCTGATAAACGACCTGAGACACGTCCATCCAGGATGAAAAGAAATACTTAACTTTCATGAGATGTTGACACTGACATATGTCAGTCTGTGCAAGAGCAGTCTCCAAGACCCCATGTTACAACAGCATTGGAGCTTCCAGCACTGAAGCTCCTCGGATCCACTAGCAAGTACAAGGTGGCACTCCACCCTTAAACCTGCTGTCAGCAGCACTACATCAAATCCCTCCTCCTGACTTGGCACTGGCAGGTTTTTAAGGTGTTACTTCTGTGTGTCTGTAACCTCGTGCTTTTAAGTTTCATCTTTCTCTACAAAAATCTTAGCTAAGCAGAGCTAATAGAGTCATCTTAGCCATCCTGAAGTTGAGAAGGACAGCAGTTGGCTCTAACATTTACCCTGGAGAAAAAAAAGAAACTGCAATTGATGTGGTTGATTTATTTCCTGTAACTGCTTTACACCAAAATGCTTTTACACCCTCTGTGTCTCACCACCTATGGGAGGTCAGCATCCATGCTTCTTGCTGAAAATAATTAACATGAGGAGCAGAACATTTTATAATAATTAATTAATTTTCAATGTGCTGTGTTACCAGGAAGCCCAAGGAGTGTTTATAACCAGTAGATCTGCAGGAAATAAGGATATATACGAAGAGAGGCTCTTCAGGATTAAGGCCCCTGCCTGGAGTCACACACTGGAGCATGAAGGTGCACTTGGTGGACTGGGACAACCTTAGCAACTTGTCCTGCTACCTCCACCCTTCAGGTGAAGCCCCATTGTCAGAGACTTTTTAAAAGCTGGAGTCATTCAAACAAAAGCTCTCAACAGTCCCATGTCCAGACTGTTTGTGACTCTGAACAAACAAGAGCAGCCTGGTCTAGTTAAGGGTGTCCCTGCTCACTGCAGGGGGGCTGGACTAGATGATCTCTGTAGGTCCCTTCGAGACCTAAACATTCTATGATTCTACGATTCTAAGAGCAGCAAGTAGCTTTGGCTTGTAATGAACCTCGCAGCAAGTTCCTGATCACCAAAAGTTATCTGCCCAGCATACTGTAGAATGAAATGGGAGAAGCATACATACTGATAGACAATTATCAGTTATGCAGACAAATGTTTTCCCACATTTTATGAGACTTTCCCCTGTGGCCTTTGTCACATGGTTGTTTCTTGGGTTTTAGAAATGCACTTCACAAGTCACTACATCAAAATCAACCCAGACAGATTTGGCTTAGATCCTGTATCAGGTATGCCTTAGTGGGATGTATACTATTCACTCAGTAAGCACCAGGAGGTGGAGTAGGTGGTGTCATATCTGAAGAGAGAACAAGGAAGACACCATAGTTTCAGGGGGCTTCCTTAGCAGGTGAGCCCTCTGTATTTTAATGTCTGTTCTGTCTGCAGCTGAGTACTCCTAAGGTACAATGGCAGGGAAAAGCATCTGGACAACGTCAGTCTTGCTTGAACTGGCTGCAAGTATATTCATTATTCGGAAAAAAAAATGCAAAGGGACAAACTTGAAGCACTGTTCCTCTCCTACTCAGTTCTTACCCAAGGATTTCAGGAGATATGTAGCCTGAAAGAAATTTTGTGTGTGGTCTCAAGATTTTATTGCCTAATTGTAATGCAGTAAGAATTGTGTCCCGTGGGACTCTGGCCCTCCCAGACAAAACTCCAAGATCCTGGATCCTGATAGAATGATGCAAAGTGGCCAAATTTGGTAATGGATATAGTTGAGATCTTCCATGGTCTTAACCACCAATGAGGGCACACTTGAAGGTTATAATGAGCTGTGATGAAGCAACCTCTTTAAACTGTTACCACGCATGTAATTTAGTGAAGCCCTCAGGCTGCCTCAAGCTACTTAGAAGATCCCACCATCTTCTGCTGGCTCTGGAAATGAATAGAGCTGTTCTACGCAGCCATTTCTGCTTTTCCCTCTTGGCTTGTAAGGAAGCCTTGCAGAAGGATGTCAGCATTGGCCAGATTTGTAGAGACAGGTGCTCTGAAACTTGGCATTGTGGCACCAAACCTTTCATACCTCCCCCACACATTCGAAACCGTAGCCCTGAGTTAGGTGCGCAGGCAGGCTCTGCAACACCTGGAGAGATCTTGGTACCTTGACTGGGGTCCACAATTGTCTGCTGCATCAGGAAAAACACTCAAAGGCATTCCCAGCCTCTTAATTATGGTGGCAAGTTTTTGGCAACAAAACGCCGTCCTGAAGTTACCCTCTGGGAGTCTATTGCCTCAGGTAAATGAGTTATTATGCAGCTCAGCCTCCTGCTGCAGTGCGGCTTCAGGACTCCGGGGTTTTAAATGCCTATGGCAGCACCGGTTCAGCACTTATGCCCTCAGATCCCTTGCTGCTGCAACACGTAGTGCCTCCACTCGGTTCCTTGGGTTGTCAGATACCTACCATCATGTGCTGGCTGTAGATTTGATTTACAAACATCAACTACAAACCCTCACGGCTTACCCTGTCTCCGCTAGAAGGTACAGAACTGAGAACTGGCCAGCAGACCGACGTGTACCTCACTGACCTCAACACTGAAACAGGGGGCTCGTGCCTTTCTTCTGCCTAGAAGCAGCGGTCAGGTTGACGATTTGTTTTGCAGCAAAGTCGCCTTCCTGGTCACAGGCACTCCCGCGGCACGACAGCAATCTCGTGTCACCTTCACCTTGAGCCGCCAGCCCCCCTTCTGCAAGGCGCCGCTTCCCGCTGAGGGGCTCGGCAGCCGTCCCCTCTCCTCCAGCGCCGCGCAGCGAGGGCCGACGCTCTCCTGAGCTGCTGCTGCCACCCTCAGGTCACCCACTTTGCTGCCAGCAAAGCACTCTCTGCCGAGCGCCGTCCAGATGATTAAAAGTGAGACCATGGTTGCGCCTCGCCGGCCGCTAGCATTGCAGCACCTGGGCAGGCGAGGCTCATACTCGAAGCCGCTCGATGCAAGGGCGGGAACAGAGACGGCTCTGACGCGAGCAGCATGGATGCAGGAGGAGCCGCAGCGCCTCGGTCCCGCCACATGACCGAGGTGCAGGCCAGGGACTGAGGCTACAGAGCAGACCTGCAGCCAGGGAGCAGCACATGTCCCCTCTGTGCGGGGCGGTACTCAGCTCTCTGCTACACAAACCGTGCCCAGCCAGGCACCCCCGGGCAACCAGCCAGGCAGCTGCGTGAGGCCTGCGGGAACACACAGCTCAAAACAAGCTGCACCCGCCTCAGGAATGCATTACCTGCAAGGACTGGAACTGCAAGAGGGAAACTGGAAACCAGAGTTAGGAGGTAGCCTGAAGTCACCTTAATTCCCCATTTCCAAACCCCCAGCTGTAAATCCCCAACTGAATTTAGCCACCCCATCCATCACTCTCCTCTTCCCCAGCAGCTTTACAGCTAGTCCCACAGCAAGGGCCAAGCCTGAGAGGAACACTGGGTAATCCCTCTTCCCTACTTTTTTAACAAGTGGTTTGCTTGCGTTTATCCCACCCCACCTCTACCAGCTATTGACACAGGTGAGATAAGGTGGCAGGAAGAGGCCAGAAGCCTGTAGTGCTGCGAGGCAGGGTGTTGTGCTGAAAGCAGGTGGTGCTCCTCTTCACTTCTAGAGCTGCTGTGCTGTGGGAGGAGGGATGAGCATCGTGGAGCAAACTTTGCTTCGGCCAGGCATTTGTAACCAGGGGGTTGGCTTTTACTTAGTCACTTAAAACAACATCAACAAAAAACCCACAACAATTTGAAGGTGGGTAAAATCTTTGTTGTTATTGCTCTCCTGCTATACCTGTGATATTTTGACCTCTGCAGTACTTTAGTAATTCTCCTAGGGAAAGGAAAATAAATTTAAGCTTCTGGAGACCACTTCTATTAGCACATATTAGTGCAGAACTAAATAAGCCATGTCCTGGGGGAAGTTTTATGTCCTCTCAAAAATGTATCCTTACGGCTACTGTTGTTGGTAAGGATTTTTCTCGGAGACTTTTTTCTGGAGGCTGCTTGCTTGCTGAAACAGGGAGCAAGCAGAAACTGATTTTCAAACAACTGTTTGTTCATAAGAGCATGAACATCAGCAAAGGTTTCACCTCCAACTTCTTCCCTCCTAACATTTTGTCTGTTGAATTCTTAGACCATGATAGCTTCTGGAGAAGAAAAGCTCTAGCAAGGTAATTTCTGAGCTGTGTTCAAATTTCATATCAAGGTAAGATTTCAGAGCTTGCAATGCTTTATCGGGCTCTTAAAGAGCTTTTCAGGCTATTAAAGCTTGCAGTGTCTTTGAGAGGGAGATAAGAGATGACTATTGCATTTGAGTTCTGTTTTTCTTTATTGTGCAGCTATGCAAAACAATGTACAGAGAGACTCAATGACTAGTTAGAGTAGTCGTTGCTAAAAGCAGCTTTAGGAAAGCTGGTGCTACAATTTCAAGAGGATCTCAGGTTTAGGCAACCTCCAGTTCATCTGCAAGCCACAGGCTCCTTGGTTAACACTGGTTTCCAGGAGCTGCCAACACACGGTTAATAAAAAATCTCTCAACATCACCCCTCTGACTTCATACTGATGGTACTAAAGTTTCCCTCCACAAAGTAGTATTCCTGAATTGTCTCATCAAAACAGATTTTAAAATCTCATTGTTCCTGAGCAGATTCTATTGTTCTACATCCATCACAGATTTTACATCCCAAAGAGCTTTTTCAAGAGAGTCTGTGGCAGCCCAGCCACAGGCCTCGTAGAGCTGTACTTTATCCATATTCCTGATACAGTCCAGGAGATCAGTTACATTGGAAGGAGCCTTTGTATGCCATTTAGTCCAACTCTCCACTCAGAGCAGGACCAACTTCAATGTTAAATTAGGTTGCTAAGGATTTTGTTTTGAAAACAGCTAAGGATGGAGCTTCCACAGTCCTCTGGGAGGCCCTCTTGCTGTGGGTTGGGTCAGTTTTTTAACTTTACTTTCTAGCCAGTTAGAATTTTTCCTTCTGCAGTAAATAATGGTCACTACTTATCCTTTTGTTGTGCACCTCTGACAAGAGTTCAAATCCATCTTCTCTCTAACCCCAGGTCAGATGTCTGATCTCCCCCTCATACAGCTAAGGGTTGCATGCAATTAGGTCACTTTATCTTCACACCACTACTATGAGATGAAAAGTTATCAACTGCCCTTATGAGGTGGACCATGGAGTCTAAAGACATCAACTGATAGTCAAAGAAATGAAAAGTCAGAGACAGTGACTAATTTGTAATGTCCCACTAAGATACATAGCATCAGAGTTCCATAAATGTAGAAAGCACATATTCTCTTTACACCAGCTGCAACTAAACTATTCCCAGATTGCTGTTCATCCTCTTAGCTGGATGAAGCAAGGAAACAGAAAAGGCGTTCATGAAAGAATTCATTGTGATGCATGTGTACAAGGCTGTTAAATGTCCACAAGGCAATGTTAATCCCAAAAGCCTGCAGCTTGCAAAATAGCATCTGTATCCTTTAGGAGGTAATGCTGAAATGAAGGTTGCAAATGTTTTCATCTGGATTGTACTTTCAAATTTCCAGTGATTCACAAAAGAATAGCAAAGAGAATTCAATGACTGTAAAGACTTGCAGATGTCGGCTGAGAGGAAACCATCTCTATACCAGTGACTTCACAGGCATTTGCCAAGAATAGAAAGGTGAGATTTAGGAATCATAGGGTCCTAATGGATCCAAAGAAGAGCATCTTTTATCTGCTCAGAAGAAATAATTCATTGCCATACATATTTCTACTGCCTTTTTTTCCTCACAAATATTTATAAACTAGTGCAGATTCTAACAGGAACAGTGAAAAACATGCTAATACAGAAGTGATGCCTTGTCTTCCCATCTCTTCCCACTTCTATTTTAAATCCTAATCTAAACTATGAAAGCAAGAAGGCATTTCAGCAGAAGGGTTTCCTTCTTGTCCTTCCTTTTTGTCCTTATTCCAGTTCTGGAATAAGGACAAAACAACTGTTTTTTCCTGCCCACAGTTTTAGGAAGAGGCCACTCATTTTTGCTGAAGTTTTTGACCCAACAAACATAAACCAACCTGAGAGCAGAAAATTAATGAGGGAAAAATTTAGTCCAAATGGAAAAAGTTTCAAAGTAACGAAGGAGAAAAGTGCTGCACATGAGGAAGTGCTGCTAAGCCCTTCTATCATTTGTATTACATCTATAAAATGCACCATTAACAATCAGATCCCAAGTCTGCAGGGTTTTGGGTAAACCTCTGTGGTCTCAATGTGGCTATGGAGATCCATGTGTCTGAACCAGCTACAGGACAGAATGAACACCTCATCAAAGGTAATAACACCTTCCAACTGAAGGGGGGCAAAATTTCAAGCTGCACTTGTTGAGCAAACTGCATCCTTCAGATGGAACCTTGACAATCAGGGTCATGAGGGAGCTCACTCGTGATGTGACAATTCACAGTCTAGAAAACGAAAGTCAAAGCAGTCATAACAAAGAGAAGGAAAAGCTCTTTGGCTAACTGACAGAAAATAGCCAAAAAGCTAACTTGCAAGGGCACAGGCTTTTGTCAAAGTGGCTGACATTTCACCTGTTTGGAAGGAAATGAATTAGAAGAGAATGAAGGCTGAGAGAGAAGAGGCTGGAAGCAGCACCAGCTGCAGATGCTTTTAGACAGACATATTTCCTTCATATCAGCTTAGATTTCCATATGCTGATAAAACATGAAAGGCTGAAAGGAAGCAGCAACCGATGTACCTAACCAGGGAAGTTTCTAGCAGAATACCTGCAAGCTGGTTGCAGCGTTCAGTACCTACCTGGGTGCTGACTTGTGGTGCATTTGCAAACACGTATTGCCCCTCAAGAGTGGAACGCTGTGTCACACGAGTCCTGCAAGTACCTATGTGTGTAAAGTCAGTCTTACTTCTGTGCTAAGCAATTCAGCTTACTCTTCAGTTACTATATAAAGCCAAAAGTGGTTTTCCTTATTGTTCTTTATAGCCTTCCCCAATCTTCTAGCCACAAACACACCATTTAGTTAAGCTGCACATAAACAACCACAATTTACATCAACTTTTCACTCAATGGAAAGCACATGAAAGAACTACTTTCCTCCTGTGTGTTACCTGCCTGCAAGGGCAGGAGTTTCTCTATGCAAATTCCTGGTGGTAACCCCAAGCAGTTGTCAAAGCTTGCTCTGTATTTGGCATTTTAAGAAATTTCTGGGCATTTATTTCATTAAAGAATCATTCAGTTACCATTTAGCACTATTTTTTTTCATCAGATGACAAGCCAAAGAACTTAATGACCTCTGAAAAAGGCAGACCCTTAACAGGACTTGATGTCAGCCTCTTGTCAGGATTCAGTATCTACTATAGTTGCCATGAAAACTTGTATGACACCCAAAACTTGTTATGTGGTTGACAGTAAGTGAATAGAATTATAACTCAGGTTGCTGTTCTGCAAGTGACAATATAGGGTCACCATTTAAATGACCAGTAAAACTGAGACAGAATGGATAAAAGCTGAATCAACAAAAACGGTCATATGAAACCAGATAAGAAAAAAACCCTTGCTGCAATATACACAAATAAATAAAACACCACCCTTTCTGCTTTTTTGAATCAGGGTTGGTCTTAGTCAAGAACATGCAGTACTCTTGTCTCTTTGGCAGCATGCCCTATACCAGAAGTAACAGAATTTCTCCCAAATCCTCTCCTCCCAGCTAAAAGAGCTGGCAAGGACCCCAAGACTGATTGCTGAATCTGAGGGGTGGCTGGCAACCCTCCCTGGCCAGTGTGATTCAGAGCCCTGCAGTAACCATATTCAGACGGTTCCCTAACAGCACGCAGCTCCTGATCTGCTCTCCTGACAGGCTGAGCACTCCTCTCTGGGCCAGCTGGAGCAAAGCAGCTCAAACTAGTGTCCTTCAATGGCGTGCCCTACAACGCACCTCAGCTCAGATGGAGCATACCTTGGCTTGCTAAACCAGCAAGTCATTAAAAAATATGCCATGAATATATGCTTAGTATGCCAGTGTTTGGCAAAAAACATCCTTAAAAGGAGTTAGCTACATGTGGATAAGCCTGTACTCTGTATGTCTGAGAAATAAACTTATTTTCCCAAGTAAAAGCAATAAGAGAATTTAAAAACATTCAGACACATTCTGGTGTCAGAATTTTGGACCTCAGTGACTATTGCTCTGAATTTCAATACATTGTAAATTCAAGGGAACAAATGGCTACCTCATTATAAAGACAGAGTTATACCAGATACCTAACTTTCCATTGTTAAAATGAAAATCCAACCAGAGTCTTGTTAACAGCACAGACATGTACATAGCCTTGACCAGTCTTACAAAATCTGGCTGGAGAGTTGCCACATTTACAAGCAAAAAATTATTATAATCAAATGGGAAAAAAAAAAAAGAAAATTATAAACAAATGAAACAAAAGTACGTAAGAATGTGCACAAAAACCATCTTATTAATTATGATATCAAAGGAACAGAAGACTGGAAAGCAGATAGTTTTAAAAATCTGTATTATAATCATAGAAAGTATGTTTAACTTCATAATAAATTTAACTTTGTCTAAACACCTGGAATCACATTTGCCCAGAAACCTTGTCAGAAATACACAAAAACAGAACTTGGCAAAATGAACAGAAGGTAACTGCAGATCAGTTGTGTACTATACCTAAGAGGATGCAAGTGGTAGGGAAAGACACTGTAAGTTTTATTAGGTGGGAGAAGTTGGACTGGTTATGTTCTGGAAAATGAATGAAACATTCTCTTTTATCCTTTCAAGGAAAGGATCAGAAAGAGTCTGATGTTGCCCAGAGAAATGTTTCCATTGCATCAACTGTGACATGGAGAGTGGTTTCTTTGAATTAGGCTTCAGATGTCCAAGCTGGCAACTTCTAGATATAGAGGGCTTTTCTGAGGAAGGATCTGAAAAAAAAAATGATGCGGTAGACTAATCAGGGAAAACTATGTTGGAAAATTTCAGTCTGAATCAATAAGTCAGTTGGTGATAACAACTGAGGGAAAATAAAAAAGCATATATAATCCTTCTATGCCAATGAAACCCAAACATATGTATCCACATTAAGAGGAGGAAGACTGTTTCTTGCTCTTTCACTGAGTTTATCAAAATCACCATATGCTAGCATAAAGACAAATCCTTTTACACATGGATGGGAAAGGAAATATCTTATCTGGCTATTTCCTTTCTTCTGTCTTTCTAATTCTGTGACATTTGGGTTGCTCTCATTCTTTAAGTAAATATAAATCTGTAAATATGTTGCAACAAAATTCATGCTAGCTTTTATTTCCTCCCAGAGGAGTCATTTCAACCAGCTAAGAATAATTTGAATAGCTGCTCAGCATACTAGAGCTGTGCACTCTGTACACCCAGATTATGCCAAGTTGTTTAATATATGCAATATTATATACTGTATATCACAGTAAGGAAAAGATTATTGCTGTAAAGCTCAAAGAGAGGAATTCACTTTCGACAAAGGATTCTAAAGCCCCAGACACTACCAGGTCATTGCAGGATATGTCACACTGATGGCTTCATGACTCCTCTGACGGGTGTGACAAATTAAGAAATCATTTCAGATTGGAGGATAAAAAAAAAGCAACACTGCTGCTATTGGTTTAAAACCTGTTGTCACATGCTCTCATAGCAGTGTTACATGCTCCTTAGGAAAGACCAGTGACATGAGCAGCACGATGACTCAAGAGAATCCATGAGTTTTTTAAAGTCTGAATAGCCCATAACAACTCTTATATGCAACACTGTCCTTTTGACTGACATATGATGCACATTTGCACTAGACTTGAAACATTCTTTTACTGGCCAGAAGAAATTTTAGAATAAAAGCACTTCTCAAGTCCTTACAGATTCTGTATCCCTAAATCCATTAATTACACCTTGATTGGGTACAACAACAGGCTGACAGCTCTGTAGCTGATCTGAAAGCCAGTAGAATATTAAACAACCCATCTGCATGATCCAGGCACAGCTAGTTTCTTCCTTTCCAGACTCCCATGGTTTCCTAAAGATGGCTCCAGTGTGAAAGGACACCAGGAGCTCAGTCAAGAATATCCAGTCTCATTGGTACTTTTAGTGAGCCCAAGAGCTCTACCTACCAGTGAAAAAAATCTGCACACCAGTGGAAAGAATCTGGCTAACATTTAACACTAAAGGTGCCTTTTCCACACAGATCCTGTTGTAGTACTTAAGTGAAGACTGGTACATTTTAGAACATCACTTACTCAAGTAAACATGGAAAGTTTCATTTTTCAATCATTAAGGAAAGACACAAAGAAATCACTGTATAGAGCATAATTAAAAGAGAAAGTAAAATTCCCAAGGTTACAGAAGCACTGTGCTTTCACTAGCCAAATCTTCCTCTTTTTGGGTAGAATGAGGAAGGAACACTGCTCTTGCCTATTAACTGGAGACATGAAAACCACCAAGCAGAACAGCCTCATTTGGTCTGTGTTACTGAATTTCTTGCTCATGTCTGTTAAGACCATGCACTCTTGTACCCATTTAATTTCTGGTTCTTTTTATCATGGTATCTATGTGCATTTAGAAGATACCAGTATTGGTACCTTATTATCACACTTGCAAATAGACTATGTGGATATTTCATGCCAAAAGGAAAAAAACAGTCCAGCAGCAATGGACACTCTTTTCTTTAAGAAACTAGATGAGTTATAAAAATTTAAGTGGATAAAATGTAAACATAACATGAAGGGTTTTTTGAACCCTGATCCTAACTTAAATTTATAAACCTGTATGCAACAAGATATTGACACAATCTTCAATCCTATTTTACTGAGCAGCATAGATTTCTCCAGCAACAGACTCTATATTCAGAATGGATGTACTTCCTCAGCAATGGTCAGAGAGAGTGAAAAAGAAACTCACTTTGAAACTCACTCTTTCCCATACAGTCGCACTCAAGCAAGTCATGGGTCACACAGCTGGAGTCTTCATGAAGAGTAAAGAGATTTCTAAGCTCCTCAATGGAAAAATGGATGTGTTCAGATGTCTTGGAAAGATCTACAACTGCCCCAGAAAGGTCTTGTTTGCTGATCTGTCTTTGATAAATCTTTTCTTCTATTGAACCTATATTGAAAAAAATATAAAAATAGATACTTTTTGAGGATTTTTTGGACCAGTACTTGTCAAGAAGAGAAGCCCATTTATTGATAACAACATTCATAGGAAATGCTAAACCACTATTTTCAGTTATTCAAGACAAAACAAAGCAAAGGCAAATTAATCAGCATGACATCTCTATGTTAACTGAATTCAGAACCAATAATATATACTTTTAAAGAATGAATCATTTCCAAAAATTTCTGGGTATTTTTAATGGACAAATTTCCAATAGTTGTCTTACTCTAGGGTATGTTTGAGCACCATTTCTGACCTGTGGTTAGCAGCCTGTAGATATGCACGGTATGTTTCTGACCATCTCTCCACACTCTAGCCATTGCCTAAAGAAAACAGACACATGAAGAACATGAACAACCTGCCATACAATGTTATTTCAATTAAACCATGTAGCTTTTTATGATCAAATTACCCGTCTATCAACTCCTTAAAAAAGATGTTGTCCAAAGAACGCAAACCCCAAGGACCATCTTGGACTCTTTTTAGAAAAGTTTTCTGTTATTAACTGTAAATATTTTTAAAACAAAATTTACTTCCTGCCATTTATGCTCCCCCTGGTTTCTGTGTTACTCTAGTAGGCAACGGAGGTTCCAACACCTTCCTGCCAAAAATCTCCTCTTCATATTTATTTTTCTAAGCATTAGCAGCTATTTAATATTTCAGGAATACTCCTTATTCTCCCCCACCTCTAAAATCGAGGGGTTTTTTTTGCCAAAATAAATATTTAAAAATTACTTTTCCTTTTAAAATTGTAAAATAAGTGTTACACACTTCTTTTAATTCTTAAACACAGTGTAACTTAGTATTGCTATATTATTTTATTTTTTTTTTCAAAAATGTATGGATAAAACACAGCAACTTTCCAGTTACAAAGAGGTCAAGAGACAAAGGGGGATACAGGACTTGCTCCTTCAAAGAAACCAGAACTTAATCTTCTTCTTTTTTTTTTTTTTTCAAAAATGTATGGATAAAACACAGCAACTTTCCAGTTACAAAGAGGTCAAGAGACAAAGGGGGATACAGGGCTTGCTCCTTCAAAGAAACCAGAACTTAATCTTCTTCTTTTTTTTTTTTTTTCAAAAATGTATGGATAAAACACAGCAACTTTCCAGTTACAAAGAGGTCAAGAGACAAAGGGGGATACAGGGCTTGCTCCTTCAAAGAAACCAGAACTTAATCTTCTTCTTTTTTTTTTTTTTTCAAAAATGTATGGATAAAACACAGCAACTTTCCAGTTACAAAGAGGTCAAGAGACAAAGGGGGATACAGGGCTTGCTCCTTCAAAGAAACCAGAACTTAATCTTCTTCTTTTTTTTTTTTTTTAAAAAAAATCTATTTATACAAAATAGCTGTTGTTAAGGCAGCATTTGCAGAGGGTGTTGTAGCAGCTGATAATATATATATATTACTCTACTGCTGAAAAAGCTACTATGAACTTCTATAGACAACCTTAGAAAATTCTAATAAAATCATGAAAGTCAAACAGGAAAGCAGTGACTCTTTCCTACCTTTTCGAACTGAAAAGAACTGTGATGAAGGATAGTGAAATATATCACAAACTTTATAGTCTGGATTTTCATTGTTGATCTTTAAAGAAAAATCAGTCTGATCCCTTAAATGAATGACTGTAACTGTTGGTGTTTTTTCTCTGAAATTTTGACTAAGTTTCAGAAATCAGCAAATATGCAATTTCTATCCTCCCAAATACTGAGGATGATTCTACTCAGTGGACAAAGAAAGATCTTTTGAATTTAAGCCATAAATAATAAGGACAGTTAGGGCATTTTCTGCCAGATCATGTTTGTAGGTCTTTTATGATCTAAACTAAATGTAACAAATTCAATCAAAGGTGCTCCATTTTTAAAAATATTTTTGATTTAAAAAGAAGCATTTAAGACTTAAATCATTTTGGTGAAAACCTGATAAATTAAACATTTTTTAAATTGTTCTAAAGCA
>VYZU01085002.1:9840-24847 GCA_013401355.1 Ceyx cyanopectus
TTAGTGCTAGAGAGAAATCCTCACATTACTATAGAAGAACTATTTTAGGTAATTAGGGCAAAGCTTGGGTAAGATGTGCTAGACATAAAACACCCATGATAAAGAATTAAACTGTGATCAAATTAGGATGTTTTAAACTTTGAAGAGTACAAGATGACTTTAAGTGGTGAACTACATTACTTTTGAGCAGTTTTACAATATAATTCTTGTGATTTCTCTCTAGCACTAATAGATCAGCATTTGTAGTCTCCAGTTCCTACTTTCACCACTTTACTGTTCCTTATCCATCACTCTGAACACCATCAGCAGTAATCCTCTGCACTAAATGCAGAGGCACCTTTGAGTCTTAGTTCACTCTTGAGATCAATCTAGAATCTAAAATTTTTGTGGGTTATTGACAAGAGTTCAAGCTGATATCTTCACTGTATAAATCCAAATATTGCAAGGCTTTAATCCCATTCTTAAGCAGCTTTTCCTAGTGCTTGGGCACTGGATTCAGCTCCCAAATTGCAGATTGTAGATGTTGATTGCAGGTAATTAAATTTAGTTGTCTCAGTGTACAGTTCTACATCTATCTAAATATTTATGTTGCCATTATAGTCAAAGAAGATCTAGCAACAACTGGTGAAGGGAGTTTAGAGAGCAATTCAATACAGTGGAACATAGACATTTTTGTTCCTCTGAAATTTTCTACTCTCCATTAATTAAAACTCATCCAAACGCTAATTTTGTGTATCTAGATATAACTATACAGGATCTTCCTCTGTGATACTCAGAAGTAGCTGCTTATTTCATCTGTCTATCTGGAAAAGTATAATTTTTTCTACAGGAAAAAAAAATGTATGTGAAAGGTGGGTGCCTAAATTAGATATAAATATATTAGATATCTATATTTCATCTAAATTTCCTCACCTCTGAAGAGGTGAGGTACTTCTTGTAAGATTGCCAGAAGGTACTGCAGCTCATGAACAGATAAAACTTTAGAAATAATCTATCTCTGTTTTATGGATTATTGAGCCTCTAGTTTATTGATTATTAAGGTAGAGACAAATTAGTAGATCTTAATGTATGAATATTGTAGAAAGTTTTATATTAATACAAGTGGTTTGGGGCTTTCAAGAGTATGTTTAGTTAACTGAAAAGTAGAAAATTGTGAGTTGAAAATGAAAAAAATCATTACAGCATGTTGAACTTTTGTCCTGTAGAACTCACTGCCAAGATGCTCAAAACAGTTTGATGAAGGATAGTAGTTTTCAGTCTTCCAGATTATTTTTTTCTTCCATGGACATTCTTGAAAAGAATCCATACTAGTTTTATTTACTGTATTTATGCTGATTGATCTTCAGATGTGTTCAGAGAGTGTATGAGCAAGCCTTTCAGGAATGCAGGAAGGTTGCTTTTCTTTGAAGTACCATTGTCAGGGCACGGCAATAGCTCACTTCTATGGAAAGATTAAAGCAAAGCACAGGGTTCCATTGTGTTTGCAACAATATTCCAAAATAAGAATAGTAATAATTATAATAATCTATGCAAATACATATATGCGCAGATACAGAGTAGAACTGCATCTGACTACACAGAAAAGGAACTTTATATGGAGAGGTTATTACATCACCAAGGCCAAGAGTTTGGCAAGGATTACAATTAAAAAACTAGGAATTTAGACAGAATGTAAACTTACATGCCTCAGATCTCTGATGAAAGAATGAAGAAAAGATACTGTTAGGAGCAAAGAATAGAAGAAATCAAGATGTAAATGCTTGAGTGTTTGCATAAAGAAGTAATGAGCAGTGGAGATTCTAGAATGGATGCTTAGCAAGTGGAAATGTAAATCTTCTGCTGTGTTACTCTGCTATGCTCCTGGTTGTAGTTTCTGACTCAGTACCCATCTCAGTTAAATAAATCCCTGTAGTCCCATAAGTAAATACTTGCAGAAGACTTGCAGATCTGTTAATAGTCTAGAAGTTCTGTACTCTCTTGAGACTTAAATATAAGATGAAGAATAACATTCTATGTGACTACTTCCATTTGCTTGATACTGAAGAGCAGTAGCTTCCTTTCTGACACAAGTTTAGTCAAACTCTGATAACAAGGCTGCAATGAGAATAAATAAAATAGAGTTTGAAGGATAGTGTTGTATTAGAAGCTTTGGTTCATACAAGCACAAATAAAGCTTCACAGCATTATAATGACAAAGGAAAAAATAAACCCTTGTTTTGTTTAAAGACCCTGTCAGAAACTGAGAACTGGAAAAGTAACTTCATACAAGGAGATGACTTCTGGAATTTGAATTCAATGCCTTAATGTCCTCTAGCATGAATCACACATATTGTTTGTTTATTTATAACAACTGTTTTGTGCAGTAATATAAATGGTTCTAAGAAAAAGAGAGGGAGTGAATAGAGTAACAACAGAGAAGACAGCTTTTCTACTTCTCTAATAAATATGCAGATCTGGGGGGCCTTCAGGGGCTAACAGCTTATATATCAGTGACTGTTGACAATGCACAATATAGTATTAGTCGAACTACTTTTTCAAACAATGTGATCAGTGACATCAAGAGAAATTCTTTATGCATAAATGAAAAAAAAGTGACAATAGGAATATAACCAATGTGTGATGAAGAAAGAAAAAAGCTCTCAAAATTCTGAAGTCTTCTGAAAAGATTGAAATATGAAAGAATGAAAAATCATAGACATTGTCTAAAGAAAAGACCAGTACAATGATAGTGGAAGGACAATAGAAGTAGCAGGATAAAAAAAGTACCAAAGTAGTTTGGTTTTGAAATTTACAATATGAACTTTTGTTAGAACTGGCTTTTCTGCTCTGATGAACATAATTCTTTTAACACTTAGGCTTACACTTTCCAATGCTACATTTTTCAAGGGTAAAAAAAGTCCATTTTTATGCTGGTTTAATGTTTGTTTTCTACCAAAAAAAGCGAGATGAGTTTCTAAGCTGAGTGTTTGAAAAGAGAGACCTGGAGACATAATGACATTAAGACACTAAAAAGTGGGATGTAGGACATTCCAACTTTCTGACACCTAGTGCTATTGACTGCAAGTCTTTGTCACTGGATGGCTGTTTCCCTCCTGTGTGTGAAACAAAGTGAAGATACTGTTTCAGTGTTAGATTCATCTTAATAGATGTGCACATCACAAAGAACTCACACACTTGGTTTTGGCAGAGCTCTCAGAGGGGGCAAAGATTCATTAAGCACAGTCCTCTCTTCTCTAAACATGTTTCTTTGAAGCAGTGATAAGACATATGATCAATGTGAGATTGCAATGCAATTGCTAGTGTTTTGTCTTTTGGTTCTAGTGAGAATACAGACTCAGTGGAGGTTTGAAATATACCTGAGGGCAGATAAAAAACCTCTGAGGAGAGGTTCACTTAACATCAGTTCAATAATAACTAATAAATTGTATGATTCATATTGTATGTTTCCTACCTATTTTGAGATCCATTCTTGAAGTATTAGTGTTTGTAAGGGCCTTGGTATGCTGGAGTGTTCACTGTCTTTAATGAAGTGCCAGGCACAGAAGGATTTGAAGACAAATTCTGAAGGTACTTCAAATTCTATAAGCCATGGAAGTGCTCAGCAATCTTATGCATCCTGGCACACAGGAAATACTCATAATTTGGCAGAAAATAGAAGGAATAGAAATACCTAATGTTCTAGTTAAATATCAGTAAATTCCAATATATTTTGAATGTATTGAGTTCTCCCTGGGGGACAGTGAGGAGTAGGTTGAAAGCTTGTGGGTAAGGATGAAGGGAGAGACTAGTATGGCAGACATTGTAGCAGGTGTTTACTACAGGCCAGCTGAGCTGGATAAGGAAGCTGATGAGGCTTCTACAAGCAGCTGGGGGTAGCCTGGCAATCACAGGCTCTGGTGTCATGTGAGACTTTAATTACCCTGACATTTGCTGGGAAAGCTCCCCAGCCAGGCACACACAGCCCAGGAGGTTCCTCCAGAGCACTGATGAGAACTTCCTAATGGAGATGTTGGAGGAGCCGAGAAGGAGAGGAGTGACGCTGGACCTTGGACTGACCAACACAGAGGGGCTGGTTGAGGGTGTGAAGGGAGGAGCCACCTTGGCTGGAGTGACCATGAGATGGTGGAGTTCAGACTTGCAGGCAGCAGGCACAGGGCCACAAGCAGGATTGCTGCCCTGGACTTCAGAAAGGCCAACCTTGGCCTGCTCAGGGAGCTGCTTGGAGCAGCCCCGTGGGACAGGGCCCTGGAGGGCAAGGGGGCCCCAGCAAGCTGGAGAATATTCAAACACCATCTCCTCCAGGCTCAGGATCAGTGCATCTCAAAGAGCAGGAAACCTAGTAAGAGAGTGAGGAGACCTGCATGGCTGAGCAGGGAGCTACTGGATAAACTTCAGCAGAAGAAGGAAATAGATAAAGCATGGAAGGCAGGACAGGCCACTTGGGAAGAAAACAGTGACGCAACAAGGAAAGCCAAGGCATGCCTTGAACCAAAGCTGGAGAGGGAGGTCAAGGACAACAAGAAAAGCTTCTGCAAGTGTGTTGGAGGCAAAAGGCAGCCTAGAGGCAATGTGGGCCCTGCTGGATGCAGTGGGTGCCCTGGTGCCCAAGGCCAGAGAGCAGGCTGAGTTACTGATGTCACTTTTGCCTTGGTTTTTACTGCTAAGACCAACTACCAGCAGTCCCAGGATCCAAGACCACAGAGGAATTGTGGAGGGAGGAAGTTTTTCCCTCAGCTGCAGAGGCTCTCTCTGGGTTAGAGACCAGCTGAGCAAACGAGACATGCACAGGTCTCTGGGCCCTGCTGGGATCCAGCCACAGTGCTGAGGGAGATGGCAGAGAGCATTGCCAGGCCACTCTCCACAATCTTTGAGAGGTCCTGGAGAGCAGGAGAGGTGCCTGAGGACTGGAGAAAGGCCAGTGTTGTCCCAGTCTGTACAAAGGGCAACAAGGAGGACCTGGGTAACTACAGGCCGGTCAGCCTCACCTCCAGCCCTGGAAAGGTGATGGAGCAGCTTGGCCTTGCCAACATCTCTAAACGTGTGGAGGAAAGGAGGCTTATCGTGAGTGGTCACCATGGATTCCATAAGGGTAAGTCATGCTTGTCTAATCTGATAGCCTTTGATGATGACACAAGTAGATGGATGGATGAGGGGAGGGCAGTACACAACAGATATGGGACTCTGGAACTTGAGAGCCAGGCAAATGAAGATGTAGCTAAAGGTCCATCCAGGGGAGGAGTCATCCAGCCCCATGCATCAGTCTCTAGAACTACCTGAAAGGAGGGTGTAGAAAGGTGGGTGTTGGTCTCTTCTCACAAGTCACAAGTGACAGGACAAGAAGAAATGGCATCGAGTTGTGCTAGGGGAGGTTTAGGTTGTACATTAGAAAAAGCTTCTGCACCAAAAGGATTATCTAAGACTGGAACAGGCTGTCCAGGGAGGTGGTTTAATCACCATCCCTGCATGTGTACTCTCAGGAAGACCTTTTCAGTTTCAAAAAATTATCTTTTTACAGATTTCTTATATATTGTATCTACAACTGCCTCCAGGTCTCTAGTTAATTCATCAACAAATTTCATAGGTCCATGAATGAAATATGCAATCCATGGCCTAATAGATCAGCTTAATTAGTCTGCTCTGCTCGGAAGGGATAACTCTGCATTGCAGGCAATGTATGCATTTTATGTTTCACACTTGCTGGCTAAAAACCAGAACTAAAATGACTCACAGGTCTACGATTCAGCTCTTAGGCAGCAGATCATTTCTTAAAAGATTATAACGTCATAAAAGTAACTTACAAAATGTAAATAAATTGTTTTCCTAATACATTATTTTGTACTGTTGGAAAAGCCTTAGTCTGGCATTATTACATATTTCAGACAAATGTTATTAATTAAGTTCTATTTTGCATAATAATTTTAATTTGGTTTTTTTTTGTAAGATGGGCCCAAACCCCCTTTATAGTACCTGTCATTCTGAAGAGAGATGTGTGCAAATTTGAAAGTGAGGGGGAGGACTTATGCCAGGAAATTGTTCTTANCTACACAGATAGAGTACCTATCTCTCTCTCTGTGTGTATATATATGTGTGTGTGTATATATATGTATATATATAGGTATTTGTATAGAATGCAAAACCAAACAACAAATGTAAAATTGATTAGTTAATTTTATGTTTACTGGCCCTGCCCTCACAGGCAGGGANCCAGGAAATTGTTCTTAGGACTTAAAATGGGCTTCAGAAATGTCATTTTCAGAACAGGACTGGAAGTGAGATTGCAGTGCCAGATATCACTAAGCATTAAACATTAAAGCATATTATGTAACTTCTACAGCTCTCTTTTGTGCAATGACTTTCTATGCTGATTAACTGGAAAATTCTATCATTGTCATTTTGTGGCCCAGAGTGNGTGGTGATTTTTTTAAAGAGGACTCGCCACCCTTTGACATCTACTTATGGTTTCCAAAATACCTAATTGCAAGGCATGTTGAGATTATTAAGAAAAAAAAAAAAAGCCCAAAAGAGAGAAGAGAAATATATTTAACATTAGTTTTGTAACCTCTCTTTCCGTAACTTTGCAGTACCTTTTCTGAGTCAGGAAAGGTAGCTTTTAAAATTGCCTGGGAATTAAAATCAGAGAAGCCAGTCACCAGTCATAACATTCTCCAATTAAATTTCAGAGGAAAAAGTCCTTGTGTTTTGTCTTCTACTCGCTGCTCTATTGCTCATTTGTGAAAGCAAACATTTGCCATGAAGACATAACTGCCAATTTAGACTAACTAAGACAAATGAGTTAATGAGGCCAGTGGCAGCTTTGAGTTGACAGACCCAGCTGAGTGCCCAGCTCCAAGCAGAGAGCTTTCTTTTCCTGCCAGAAGGTCTATATGCTAATACTAACTAATTTGCCAGCCTTGGCCCTGTGGTGTTTGACAACAGGAGAGCATACTATCTTGTTACAGATGTGACATTAATTTGGATGTAAACTAAAACTGGAGCAGGTAATCTCTGCCATCTCCTAACCAAGGAGGCAGTCACCAAAAAGATAAAAACTTGCCTGGAAAAAATAAATGCAAAAATAAGTGAGGACAGATTGTTTACAAGTAAATGAGGATGAATAAATAATGAAAGAAATAAACCCACTATATTCTGCAGCTTCTTATAACCCTTTGGTTTAATGTCCTTATCTTAGCATTAAAAGAAAAAACAAAACACTAGTCCAAATTCCAGACCCAACACAAAAAGACCACAAAAGATCTGTTCCTGGGTGACTTGGTCTAGGTGCCCCTGCTCTGGCAGGGGGGTTGGACTAGATGATCTTCTAGCTCCCTTCCAACCCCTGACATTGTGATAATATTAGGAATTCCAGCTGGGAATATTGTTTTGGCTCTTTTTAATAAATAATTTGATTAAACTGCATTTATAAGTTCATTCCAGGTACAAGGTTTAAATAAGCATGTGAAATCAATTTAATAGGCATATAGTACACGAAATAACAGGAAAAAAAAACCCCAAACAATGAGTATTTAAATGGTTTTACTCTTTTGAACTGAGAAGAATGTGTGATTTTTTTAAAGTCATTTTATCAGATTTATTTTTTTTTCCCTGGAGAGTACCAAGTTATGTGTAATGCTACTGAGAAAGTTGCAGCCAAAGCTATATATTGTCCCTAACAACAATGGAGCTGCTGATATTTCAATGGCAGTTATGTACAGTGACCAAGGACATCATATGGCCTTACACTAAGATACCTCACAGCAAATGATATTGTTCAGGCTTATATATATATATATAAAATAGAATATTATATATAATTGTTCAGGCTTAATCCTAAATGTTATCCACACTCAAACAACTGGAATAGATAGAAATACCATGTCATTTTCAGTATTTATAATGCAGTCATTACAAAACTCTTTCAGTATGGATCAGTAGAATTAATCATTATCTAGAACTAATGCACTTGAAGCATATATATGGGCTTATGCTCATTTGCTAAATGATCTATAAATAAAATATAGGCTTTCTCTTATGAACAACAAACGAGCATTATATCAGGTAATTATATATTTGTCCAGCTACTTAAAGAGAACTTCAAGATTATAGAGTTTTATAGTTTTGCTTAATCTTCTATGGTTTTGGACTAATGTACCATAATTTAAATTCTATATAAGCTAAATAATGAAAAGAATATTGATGCAGGTGTCGGTGAACAAAAAGAAGACCATATTATAAATTTAAAAGAACAAAATTCACTAATTAATTGTGATTTCTGAAGTATTTTCGGTAACATCATAACTTCTGATATATGAAAATAATTATAATATTTATATAGAGATATATATTTATATATCTTCTCAGTAGAGTTGATAAAAAGCAGGCTAATGCTGGGAAAAGCACAGATTTCTGCAAGGTTCCTGTACAAACAGTTGATTTGATGATCATTTTCTAATATGCTTTAAGGTCTATCAGTCATGGAATTTTAATCCCTTTAAAATACAGTGTGTCTTTAATTGTAATTGGGTGTGTACTTTTAATTGTTATAGCATGATCACTTAAGTCGAGCATTTAACATGTTTAAGTAAATTATATCAATGTTGTTGATAGAAGATCAGACTTATCTGGAAATTTTGATTATTTTTTAATAGCCTATTGATCACAATTCATTATAAAGATCATACTTAAGTCTTTAATGAAGAACTGATCTACTTTTTCATGTTCTACTTGGGGACATTTTAGTATTAAGTCTTTTTGTTTCGGGAAAAACAAAACTGAAATAAAAAAGTTTCAAAATGCTGACACATTTCTAACTTAATACAGTTTTTAAAGTACCTAAAACTTCGGATTCCCCTAAATGAAAACTGACAACAAGAGGCTGTGATATTTTCAAACAGCCAAGTAATGCTTTGTGACAGATGTCGGTCTTTCCTCTGTTCTTGAAAGGAGTGCAGTGGAGAGAAGACAGAACACAGCTTTTACCTTCCCTGTAGCACTGCTGTTTTCTACTGGCAAGGAGCTCAGGAGATAACAGTCATAAAATCCTAAGATATTTCTTTCACCATGAAAACAGAGATTAGCTTTCAGTTCAGACTAGTTTGTCTATAGGTTGCTTTGTGTGGTAAAGAGCAGTAGATGTATAAGGTTTAGAAACTAGCTAAATTAAGTCTAGCTCATCTGGACTATTAATTGGCCAACAGTTGATTATGTTAAGTTTTACATTTGGATTAATAATCACTGGACTGTAAATTCATCTTGAACTCATAATGAACTGGAAGAAATAAAGTAAATATTGGGTAGAAGTGATAAGCAAAGGGAGCAGAGGGAATCCCTTAAGAGTGAACAGTACAAACTGAAAAATAAAGGTAGAAAGAAGCTTAAATGACACAGTGGCTTCAGAGTAAGTAGTATTTTATTAAAATAAAAACTATGGAAAACATGTTTGGCAAGAGTTTGAACTAAGACAAGAGCAATGTCTGTAGAATGAAACTAACATATTTTCCTAATGGGAGAAAATAAAACAATATCAATTTACAGCATGATTTATCACAAATAATTTTATGCACCTACTATATCAATAATGTCATTAATGCAAATAAACTGAACTATTTTTATCATTTTGAAGAAAAACATAGTTTTGTAGGGGTCAGTTCAGAGTAGTGATTTTTACATGCCTATTTTAAAATTACGTGTTACTTTCTTGACCTGCACCTTTCTTCATTGACCACAACTGAAATCTAGACCATAAGCTCAGAAGAAGCCATCAAATACAGATACCATCTAAAGTCTAGCTGTCTGAAACAAACAAAGATGTACTCCAGCCCAGTTCATATTGCTCGTTGAGAATATTAAGAATGATACAGGTTTGCTCCTCAGATCAGCAAAATTATTGGAAAGGAGAAGATGATTCTAATTACAAGCCTCATTTATTTTGGACAATGTACTTCATTGATTCCACATATTCATGTGAACTGAGCAAAAGTGACAATCTAAAGAAATGAAAATAAATATTTTTTAAAAAATATTTACTTTTCTTTTAGAAAAACATAGCATCAAATTACTAAACAGAAGAGTTTAGATGTATATGCTTATATTCATAGTTATGTGCCTATGAACATTTGGCTCATTGAGTGAGGGTGGCAGTGCTGCCAATTTCTTTGTCTGCCTCCTCCTAGTTTTGCAAGTCATTGTCTCAGCTGCTGATAGCTCTGACAAATTTCTGCTGTTCAGCTGGACCTTTTCAAGCTGAGTGTGAGACTAGATGGTGTTAGTGGCCTTGGAAGGAAGGTACCTCTGATGATTTGCCAGAAAAGATCTGTGGAAGAATCCCCAGGGGGGATCCCCATCTCCACATTGCTGCTGGAGTTTGGGCTCGGATCCTGCTGCTCTCGTGATTGCCACTCTCATTCTGGCTGGGAGGGACCACCATGCCAGACACAGCCTTGTGCTCCCTCTGCCTTACTGCCTGATCCTAGCTACAGACAACTCTATCACCAGCCAGTGATCCATTTATACTAACCAGCTGACCTGGAAAAAATCCTCCAAAAAAATGGCCTTTTTCTTATTTCAACATTGTACCTTCATAGCTGTAATAAAAATCATGTTAAGTGATGTAGAAGTGACGGCCTTTTGCACTTCTGCTTTCTTTAGAAAACATGATTGTAAACAGAAAATGCCTCTACTTAGTACTCTATTTATTAAGCAATTAAATCCAGCAATTGGTAGATACTGAGCTTGAGTAAAGTTGTGCAGAACAGTAAAAATGAATTTCCTGAGATGTCTACAGAGTAGTTTTTTCAACATCTCAGACATATTAAAACCCCCTGTTTTTCTGAAGATGTATTTTATAATGAGTTACATATTTAAGCTTGAAAAATTATTATAAAATGTTGTCTCAGCATTTTGTTGGGTGGAGGTGTGCAGGCCTCAGCTGTATCATTTATAATTTGGTCAGGCTGCCTTTAATAACATCACAGTTGTAACTTTACATTTCTCTTAGTTGAAAACGGTTGCAGTCTGGAATGTAAATAAACCGGTCACAGATATTGATTATGGTTATTTCCTTTTTAATTAATGACAGCTGTGGCCTTCATAAATAGAAATATAAAATTTCAAAGGAATTGTTGGTTTGTTTGACAAGATCAAAGCAATTTAATAATGATTTTAGTGTGCTTATTTCCTTTAGAAATAACATGAAAACATACAGCTAACATAAAACTGGGTATAGCAATTAGCATGACAGGGTTATTGTCAGATGCTCCTACTGTAGGCTGAGACTAATATACTCTGTGAGGATATGAATGACTGTTTAATAACACATCTGTCTGCCACTGTCACAAGTCTATTCTGCTCCCATTCTGTGAATTCTAAAGGTTAATGACTTGTACAGCTTGGTTGATATATCAAAAATTGTCTTTCTGAACTTGTTTAAATAAGAGATGGCAGTGTGCTTAAGCTGAGTCTGTACCCCTTCTGTGCAAAGATCATCCTTTAACCTTCTAGGACTTGATTCAAAATACTATTTCTTCATTATGAAATACCACATTGGCAAAAAATGATGCAATATATGCATATTTATATTTTTTAATATATATATTTTAAAGGATAAGAAACTATTCTGATTTAAGTTTGTGTGGCTACTTGTATTTTGTTAGTCTAGAAAGTGTGTGTGTATAAGAACTTTGCAGCCTACTAGAAGAATGCTAAGTGCAAGCGCAGAAGAAGAATGTAATTAAGAGATGCCTACACTGTGCATTAACAGCTGTCTCTGCATATTTCTCCTGATTACAGCAGGAGATTTCCAGGAGGAAAGCTGTGCAGAATGGATTGGAAATTTTTTGTTTGAAGGCAACACATTACTGCTATGAACTCAGACTGCTTTTATTACCATGTCTGGAACTTGTCATTAAAGCTTTGATTAAATTCCCATTTCTAAGAGAATAAGAAGACTGCAGCATGACAGTAATTGAAGTTTTCTAGAATCATTAGCCTTTTTTCACTTCAGTTAGTGAGGTTGCATACCAAGAGATGAAGCACAGAATGCAGTGACTGCATTTGTTACTGATCTTTTCCTGACAAAAAGCCCCTAAACCCTCTTGGTATGTAACTTTNACTTGTAGCTTTTTCAGAGAGGTCAATTGCCTTTGCTTGTAACTGGAAAGGGATGAAAAAGAATACATCACGCCTAATGCATAATGAGCAGAGAGTTGTCATCTTTTAAATGAGATATATTCAGATTGAAATATCTGCAATAGATCAGAAATGTTTTTGTAGTTAAGTGAATTTCCTAAGACCAAATATTTATCTAGCCTTGTGTTCGTAGAGCATTCTTTCTTCTTTATAAAGTCATCATCCTCCACATGGCTATAGGTACTTGGTAGCTGTTTAAAATTCAATTTCATTTAAAGTCCATTATAAGTTGCTGTGTTCCCATCCACACCAACACCATTATGGAGAACTTCCTTTAAGCTGCTGATATAAGGAATANTGTCTACAGAGTAGTTTTTTCAACATCTCAGACATATTAAAACCCCCTGTTTTTCTGAAGATGTATTTTATAATGAGTTACATATTTAAGCTTGAAAAATTATTATAAAATGTTGTCTCAGCATTTTGTTGGGTGGAGGTGTGCAGGCCTCAGCTGTATCATTTATAATTTGGTCAGGCTGCCTTTAATAACATCACAGTTGTAACTTTACATTTCTCTTAGTTGAAAACGGTTGCAGTCTGGAATGTAAATAAACCGGTCACAGATATTGATTATGGTTATTTCCTTTTTAATTAATGACAGCTGTGGCCTTCATAAATAGAAATATAAAATTTCAAAGGAATTGTTGGTTTGTTTGACAAGATCAAAGCAATTTAATAATGATTTTAGTGTGCTTATTTCCTTTAGAAATAACATGAAAACATACAGCTAACATAAAACTGGGTATAGCAATTAGCATGACAGGGTTATTGTCAGATGCTCCTACTGTAGGCTGAGACTAATATACTCTGTGAGGATATGAATGACTGTTTAATAACACATCTGTCTGCCACTGTCACAAGTCTAT
The DNA here is from genome assembly GCA_013401355.1 of Ceyx cyanopectus. NCBI lineage: Eukaryota > Metazoa > Chordata > Aves > Coraciiformes > Alcedinidae > Ceyx > Ceyx cyanopectus. The sequence continues at coordinate 22,890 of VYZU01085002.1, forward strand.
TCTGCTCCCATTCTGTGAATTCTAAAGGTTAATGACTTGTACAGCTTGGTTGATATATCAAAAATTGTCTTTCTGAACTTGTTTAAATAAGAGATGGCAGTGTGCTTAAGCTGAGTCTGTACCCCTTCTGTGCAAAGATCATCCTTTAACCTTCTAGGACTTGATTCAAAATACTATTTCTTCATTATGAAATACCACATTGGCAAAAAATGATGCAATATATGCATATTTATATTTTTTAATATATATATTTTAAAGGATAAGAAACTATTCTGATTTAAGTTTGTGTGGCTACTTGTATTTTGTTAGTCTAGAAAGTGTGTGTGTATAAGAACTTTGCAGCCTACTAGAAGAATGCTAAGTGCAAGCGCAGAAGAAGAATGTAATTAAGAGATGCCTACACTGTGCATTAACAGCTGTCTCTGCATATTTCTCCTGATTACAGCAGGAGATTTCCAGGAGGAAAGCTGTGCAGAATGGATTGGAAATTTTTTGTTTGAAGGCAACACATTACTGCTATGAACTCAGACTGCTTTTATTACCATGTCTGGAACTTGTCATTAAAGCTTTGATTAAATTCCCATTTCTAAGAGAATAAGAAGACTGCAGCATGACAGTAATTGAAGTTTTCTAGAATCATTAGCCTTTTTTCACTTCAGTTAGTGAGGTTGCATACCAAGAGATGAAGCACAGAATGCAGTGACTGCATTTGTTACTGATCTTTTCCTGACAAAAAGCCCCTAAACCCTCTTGGTATGTAACTTTGCTAACCTAAGAGACAACATGCAGCAATTTTTTACATCTTTTGACAAACTTTCCATTTGTAAGCTTCAGTTGTTTCTGCTGTTATCTTAAGCAATGATAAAATATTTTATTTCTTGCAAGACTTCTTCCTTTTCAAAGAAATACAGTGAAAGGCTGCCATTAAAAAATGTACCAAAGATGGTCTCTATTCTCATCTGTAGTATATTAAATTTAAACTCATTTTAATCCCTCAGACTCAGTATAATTATTTATGATTTATTTTTTTCTGTAAAAGGGATCTAAATCTGAGCTCAAACTTCAAGAAGTTCCAACTCATGAAAGCCTATTAATCAAAAGATTACAGTTATTCCGTAAAGATAATTATGGTTTTCAGTAAGGTCATGACATGTCATAAAACAACAGCTAGGGACATATTACCCTTTATACAAATTACACTTTTGTTCCTTCCAAAGGGATCACTGATGACATTTAACTGTTGAGAGGGAATTTGATGCTGTTCTTCTGAATGAAAATATGTAAAAGTTGCTAATATTTTGCTTGTAACTGGAAAGGGATGAAAAAGAATACATCACGCCTAATGCATAATGAGCAGAGAGTTGTCATCTTTTAAATGAGATATATTCAGATTGAAATATCTGCAATAGATCAGAAATGTTTTTGTAGTTAAGTGAATTTCCTAAGACCAAATATTTATCTAGCCTTGTGTTCGTAGAGCATTCTTTCTTCTTTATAAAGTCATCATCCTCCACATGGCTATAGGTACTTGGTAGCTGTTTAAAATTCAATTTCATTTAAAGTCCATTATAAGTTGCTGTGTTCCCATCCACACCAACACCATTATGGAGAACTTCCTTTAAGCTGCTGATATAAGGAATAACTAAAAAAACTTCCTTGTCATCGTGTTGACCACCTTGCTTTTTCATATTGCATCCTGTGAACTATCAGTTGACTACCTTTGCTGTAATGGGCAGAGCATTATTTATAACATACATTTTCTTCAATTGTTTGGAAGGTTTTTTTAAGATGCTGTCTATTGTAATGGTTTTATATTAAACCTGCAAAGACTGGGAATTCAGAATTATTGGCCTATCCTTAATACACTCAGTGAATTATTATACGTAGGTACAAAGTGATAAGTAAAGATTTTTAGTCTGATCTCTGAATTTCCTTGTAGCTGTGGGTTTGTCAAACCT
>VYZU01085006.1:0-18055 GCA_013401355.1 Ceyx cyanopectus
TGACCCCAAACCGCGACACTGAGGAAGAGAAAGGAAATTCATCTCAACATCCTATTTCTGTTCTCCTTCAATATAATCCTTCACACCTGGCTGTTTGCAAAGAGCCTCGGTGGCCAATGCCATGTACAAAAATCAGTCTCCAGCAGTCCCATAAGGCAGAATCATTATCAGACAAAAAGGCTTTGGTCAGGTGTGCCTTCACCCAGCTGGGTAGAGATGGTTCAGCGGGATTCAGCTCTATCAGCTGATCAGAGAGAAACAAACATTGGAGAATGTTAGGTTCTCCATGACACTGATATGGACTCGGGGAAAGGGTCGTTCCTAGTTTCTGGGGACAAACTCTAGAAATATTGTTCAGTGTTATCTGGAATTATTTTCCTTACAAAACTGGACAAACCCTTATTTCTTATAGTCCTGCCGCATTTCCTGTCTAGGGCAAAAAGGAAAGCCTGCTGTGCAGCCCAGAGCAGAGCTCTGGACATCTCCTAAAGCACCTACATTCCAGATGGACCTAATCCTCTGGCTAGAATCCAGAATCTCAGGGTGAATCCTGATTCCATTCAAACCACTGGCAAGAGTCCTACTGGTTTTACTGAGGTCACCCTCTGGTTTCTGCTCCAGCAGAGTTTTTGAGAGATGGTTCCATACAGATTTTTTTTCTGACAGAAACTGAGTATTGACTTTGTTGTCTGTGTTATCCAAATTATAACACAGACAACAGCAATGAAGAGAAAACAAACAAAAATATTAGGCTATGGGAAAACAAAATAACAACTTAAAATTACTCTGTTCTGAGCAGATATAATAAAAATGTCAGATGCAGTAGCATATATTAGCATTTTGGCTTTGTCTGTTAAACTGGAATTCCTCACATGCTGACCTCTTTCCCTCCTCCTACTTCTATTTTTCTCTCTCATCACTCCATGAGAAAAAAGGGAGAGAAGAGAGAGAAATTAAAAAATGAGGAGGTGGGAAAGGGAAAGCATGAGACACAAATAAAGACAGCAAAATAAAGAATGAAAATAAGAAAGAGTGAGAGAGAAAGAACAGAGCATAAGGAAGCAAGAGTGAGCAGGAGAAAAAGAAAACAGCAAGAAATCAATGCACTGCCAGTCGGATTTTTAGGGCTTGTGAAAGTTATGGGGCCCTACATGGAGAAGGCATTATATTTTTTGATCTGCAGCCAGATTCTTAATGAAATAGGAGGGCAGGAGGGAGGCTAATGTGATTCAGCATCTAAAAGCAAGCAATTGCATCAATAATCTTTAGCACTGGCACTTGTGCTAAGACAAAACATAACAGAGTTTAGAAGACAAGTTGTCAGTGTGATTTGGGGGCCTTTCAGTTATTCAATATAACTCCATTAGGTTTTGGAAGCATAAACAGGTAGCAGGGTTTTGTGCAAGTAATACTCTTAAACCAGTACGTAATTAAAATTGAGCTCTTTGGAGAATAATTCTACTATATATTACTAGAGGTGACCTTTATTTTATCAATCTCTAGTGAATACCACTATTTGCTTTAGCTTTACCTACTTTCAGCCTGACAAACATAACTATGCAGCAACAGACAGAAGACCTGAGCAGTGCACACTTGAGCTCAGGCTGTCTTTGTGCTCTCTGTTAAGCTCTCATTTCTCAGCTAAAGCAGCTGTAGAAGAGCAGTATGCTCACTTCCACTGCTGCCTAACTTCTGTTTCACTTCTCTGGGAAAGTACGTTTTTTAAAAAATATACTGTTATGCAGAGGGTTTTTTACTTTGTTTTTTAATGTATAAAACATTTGCGTAAATTATGTTAAAGGTAACTTTTTTCCTCCCTTCTTCTCCTTTCAGCTGAAATAGTACATAAAACTTAGACTGACCCTTAAGGCTAAGCATTGCAAATCTTTCAGTGCAAGGAATTCAGGCTGGATGAAATTCCCACCAATGAAGACGTCTCACTTCAAGTTAGTCTATGCATGACTTGATTCACCCTTAAATCCTTCACACAGAGCACAAGCTCACTTGAGTCATCTGTAGGACCTTGTCAGGGTCTCTTGCAGGAGAGAAGCTCACTCTGAGGACTGACCAGTGGAGTACACTGAAAGAAGAGGTCATAGCCTTCAAAAAGGTGTTCAAGAGTACAAACTGTTAAACCATGAGCCAAATATATTGGATTTTCAAAAATCACATTAGATACTGAGCTCAAGGCCCTTTGACAGTAAGTAACTGGACACAATGAGCTTTCCAAAAAGAACACCTAAAAAAATCTTTGCTGTTCTTACACTATCATCTTCTCACTGCAGAAAAACTTCAGGTATGAAGAAGACCAGGACAATAAACACTGGAATTTGGGATGGAAAATTAGCCCAAATCAGGCAAAGTCTGCGCTCCTCAAACATCTCAGCGAAACCTGGACCATTATTGAACAATTTGAGCAGCATAATTATCCAGATGGAAGATGCTAAAAGAACAAGTGCTTGAAATCACAACATCATGAATCATAGTTCCCCACTTCACTATAAGTCAGCTTAGTCCCTTGGTAATGATCTCCTAACACCAATCTACAGCAAGCAAGCACTTCCACAAGCCAGTTTTCATACACACAACTTAAGTCTGAAAGGTATAACTTTGTTTTTATTTTATCTCTTCAAATGTCAGGATATCTGTGTGCTTATAATGTAACCAACTATAAGTAAAAGTGACTCTATTGTTAAGACAATAATTAATTTTGCTGAACTGATACAGAAAGATCTGGGAAAGGGAACTGTGAGAATCACCACCAAAATTGATTTTGCAACACTAATTTCCCCTTTTGTCTTAAATACTGCATTTATTTCACTGTTCTACATGCCTACTTATATTAAAATAATACAGTAAGCTGATTTAATTTAAAGGAAAAAACTGAGCTAGTGAGACAATGTAAGGAAATATTAAATACTTTGCATCCCAAGCATGCAAAACCTTCATCACCTCTGTCCGGTATGCTTTCAGAGACTATTTTTTATTATTTTCTCTATTTCTTGACATTAATGTGGTTTTACATTGTCTCTTACTCTCCTAACTGTTTGTCTTCTTCATTAATCTTCATAAATTTCAAGCAATTCAATGGCCTGGCCTCCACCCTCCAGGGCAGTGGCAATTTACGAGGGCAAATATTTTGGGAAGTCAGTTCAAAGGCTTAATCTGTGTCTTACTGCACCATGGTAAAGCCCAGGGTGGTAGTGGGAGAGCAGCGGGTGCTTTAACTCTCCTTCATATTTTGTCTTTTTAAATGATACCAATTTTTTCAAGTTTAATTTCCCAGGAATATCTAAACACTTTTGGATACGTAAGGAAAAAAGGATGCAAGGATTCATACATAATAGATTGATACATAATATTTTGATAATAATTGGTTAGATGCCTGTGGTACCTATTAGGTGCAACATCACTGCACCTTTGGAGCTCCTAAAGCTCCTGGCCAGCAGCTTGAGGAAAGCACTAAAAAAAACCCAACAAACCAAACAACAAACAAACAAACAAAAAACCCCAACCAAAAAAACCCCCCACAGCTTGCAGCTTGGTAGTACTGCAGTAAATTACAGAGCAATTAATAACAATTTACAAGCCAGCACAACATGTGCTAATAAGTCTAAGGAGCAGTGTAAACAAGTACAGAAAACATCAGACATTGAGCAAAAATTTTCCCCAGTGCAATGCAGAATGTCCCTAGACAAATCATTTTCTTCCACATTTCAGCTGGAAAAAAAAAATCCTACCCTACAGAAAGGCCTTATGAGTTAAGGTGTATAGTCCAAGACCTAACCTGAAAACCCCCAGTCTCTGTCCCCAGGTTTATTGGATGCTTAGGGTCTGGTATTAGGGGGTCTCTTCCCTGGTCATTGGAGGAAATTCCCTTCTAGATGCATCAGGCTGATGTGACACAGTATAAGGAATACTAAGAGAATTAAGTTCTTGGAAAGCTAACTCTCTTTGGAGAGAGCCAAAGTAGTAATAAAAACTGTTCTAATGATTTGATCAGCAAAACAAACTAAAAGCAAAGTTTTGAATTAATGAGATCTCTAGATCAAAACCGTGAATTATTTTCCTCTCATTAGTGGTTTTTATCATCAGATGTTAGCATTGTTTGAATGAAATTCATTCAAAGACCTCAAATAAAAGCAGTATTTGGTAAAAGAAACCGTGATTTGGGTCTATTAACAAACAGAACATCTTGCTAAATAATTCCTTTATGCACTATTCAGTAATGATGTAAAGCTGCTGCCTTTCTGCTGCCTCAGTGAAACAGCCTTCAGAAAGATCATTAAACTGGCTTTTTTTGTGAGACAAGCTAAAGAGAACAACTGAAACGTCTGTTATAAGTTTATATTTGTATTCAACTCAATTAGGCCCTAGGATACAGATGAAAGTAAAGTGCATTTCCTTCGAGGCTGTTTCAAACAGCTAACTTTCTAAAGAACCACTTTTGAAAACTGCTTCAGATGGAGACCGCGACTTTCCAAGAAGCGTTGCATCACCGCGGCCCAGCTCCGACTGCCGGGCGGGAGAGGGAAACGCTCATAAAATATCAAACAGCTGATCCGCGTGGATCTCGGCCAGCGCTGCCGCCGGAGACACGCAGCTCATTGTGGAAGGAATTTCGGTACAAACGAAGCCACCGCAAATAACAACAAACCCTCCTCCTCTTCTCCCCTTTCCGCTGTTCGGGAATCCTCCCTCCCTGGCTTTATTTTTTCGCCTTCCAGCAGGGCCCCACGTCGGAGCCTTGCCAGCTGGCTGCGGCCAGACAAAGCCGATCTCCGCGGCAGCTCCGCTGCCGCTCCGCAGGGCTCTCGCCTGCTGACAGATGCCTCGCAGGCTCGGCCGGCAGCGCCCAGGCAGCCCGGCCGTTCCAGTCCCGGCTGTGCTACTGGATTCCTGGGGAGGTTCAGCTGGCACAAGCCTGCTTTTACACAGTCTCCTGGGACTGCATAGCTAGAAATGCTTTTCTCCCTTGCAAGAGGTCTCTGGAAGGAGTTTAGGGGAAGACGGCCGTGGGCTGCGGGGGGGGCCCGGGCTCGCACAGCCCGCACGGGCATCCCCGGCATGGCAAAGTGTAATCAAGGGGCTCCATCCACAACACCTCCTCTCATGTGCCTTTCATTCCAGCACCGCAGCTGGCATCTGTGAAAGTTTTTTTACTGTGAAAAAAAAATAATTATATATATAAAAAAATCTGAAATGCTCGGCTAGCCGCTTATTGCAAACTCTCAAACCGATTCAAGTAGAGAAGCCTCTTCCAAAAGAAACATGTTCTGTCAGAAACGTTTCACCTGCTCACAAAGTACATTCACTACACACAGCCTTTTTATAATGTGCTAATTTTTTTTTAGAAATGGTTTTATATCACAGAGCACCCCGAGTGCCTTTGGCAACTTCTGGTGCTTTAGAAATAAATGTATTATTATTCCACTTTAGAGATTTTAACTGTATGTTAAGTGGTTAAAAGTAGCCATTACATGGTTGGTGGCTTTTTCTTTTATTGGTTTTCCCAATGGCAATTTTAATACTGAATTTTATTATTTTTATTATTTTTATTATTTATTTATATTACAGCCCTAACACTCTCAACTTAGGAAAAATTGGTTCCAAAAATGGAAGCTTGGTGCCTGACTGGAAAATGAGGTGCCTAAGGCCAAGGCTGTGACCCTGAAAACTCCTGAGCTCTCAGGACATTAAAATAATTTTCTGACCTAACTTTTCCCAATCATCTCCAGTTTTGATCCTGTTCCTTCCTGGGAGACCCTCAGCCCTCCTGGACTGAGCATTTCAGCAGCAACAGGGGATTCCATTGCCTGAGTTTCCTGCGGAGCTTGATCTAATTGGCATTTTCCAAATTCTACTTGATATAGACACGGAGCCAGAAAAACTAGAATTGCAAAAAAAGTTTAGTTTTTTTTTGTTGGTTTTTTTTTTTCTAAACTGTGTCTAGAAATTCTGTATGTTGTGAAGGCAGGCCAGGTTCATCATCTTGCTCTGGAAGAAAGTGGCACATACCTCACATCCACCATGCATGGGCTTTCCCAAGCAGCTTCTGAAGACAGTTTTTTGTGCAGTAGAATTTATTAGCCCAAAAACAAAGCCCCAGAAAACACTTCTCTGTAGATCAGTGGCTGAAGGACAGTCAATGCATAAGCTCTAGGATCAGAGGATCCCCACTTTCTGGGGAAAGACACAAGATATTGTGCTGTAAATGCTGGGGATGAAAGACCTCCCTGGAACTCACAGTAAGGGACCCACACCTTAAGAGACATCAAGGGGTGAAGACTAATACTCTTTTCATTATCTTCTAGGTGAAGCTCCAGCTAACTGCTCCAGGTATCTTTAACTGGCTCCTCTTCTGAGCATGTCTGGGCTCAGATCCACTTCTCTCTGTGTCCCTCTATGCTAAGATAGCCCAAATTCAGTTTTTCAAATTCCATTCCAGGCTTTATGGACCAAAGAAGTTTCAGGAAGTTTGAAAAGCAGTTTGGAAAAGTTTTTTTCTCTTTGAAGGATTGAGCAAGCTTCTCAACTCAGGCATCTGAAACTGAATTTTGCAGTCCCTGAATCTGTATAGTCACTCAAACACAGTAAGAAAACAAATGCTACATGGCAACTTAGCACATGCTCTGCAGGAATTGCCATTATGGGTGAGGAGAAAGCAAGATTTCCTCATGTATCTTTAGAGCAATGACTCAGATTGTGAAAAGTCACCATCAAGCTGGTTCTTCATGTAGTAAGGTAATCTCTGTTCTTTTGAGGCCAAGATCCAACTGCCATTACTTAATATGTTCTTCAATTACAAGAGTTACCATCTACTAACCTTCCTCATGAAACTATCAGCCAATGTGAATGGAAAACAGACAGCTGACTAGTTCTGATGGACTGCTGCATGAAGATGTAATCTGTGTCACTAAAACGTCTATTTGTCCAATTAACCAAATTACTGAGAACTCCAGCCAAGTGCAACACTTTGTGAGCTGCGATTACCAAGAGGTCAGTGCACCAGAGATACTGTCTCTGCAAAGCTCTGTTTCTTCTAACCATATTAAAAGAGCATGAAGTTACGCTCTGAAGACCTCCAAGGTATGCTTCCTATCTGCACACAGAACAGTAATTTGGTCTGAGTTCAATAGGTAAGTGGCCAGTTGCAAGAATATAACTGAATCTTTCCTTATTTATTAAAGAAACATAGGCAAGTGTCTGAAATGAGGCAAGCCTTAAAATTTCACTAAAAATTACATATCTAGATTTTTATCTGCAATCAGGTGCTTTAGTGACAAGTATGAAGATACTCTGTTTTAACTATTGTGTTTAACATTTTATATTGTTATAATTATACTATTCTAATACAAGAATAAACTACAAGATTCATAAGAAGACAGACAGAAATGAGACACTTCCTTGAAACCTCCATCAGTACGGTTAGCTGCTTCATGCTGCAAGCTGAAAAACCCACTGAGCACTTCTCAGAGAGCCAACAAAAACTCAGATTAGACAAGCAAGGAGCATGGAACAAGAAGGTCTTGAGACTGAACCCATCAGTGATCATGAAGATCAGTAGTAATCTCTCCTCTGAGTTTGACAGGTGCTGACAGGGATGGTGTATGTAAAGACCCTAGCTCTCCATTAAGACAAAACATTCCATTCAAAGCTTTATTAGCACCAAGCTTTCACGAAGGCTACAGAATCTGATCTGAAAAGTTTAATTCTGAAAAATCCATCAGCCTAAATAGAAACTTTGGGCACCTTGGCTCAGGCAATTGCTTCATTTTCTCCAGTTTCATCCAGGGTACCGGTATTTATTTAGTTCTGCAAGTTTTCAGAGGAATGCTGAAATGTGAAACATATCACTTGCAGAGAGCCCCAGTTTTGGCAACTCTAACAAAACTAATGCCAACTCAATGCAAATCTCTCTGCTTGTTTGCATGTATTATAACAGCAAGAAATAAATTTTCTTACAGGCATAATGAAAATATACTCAGGACTAAAACCAATGTCCCTACACAGAAAGTGTACTTGCTGATGTTTTTGTTGTTTTGGTTGTTTTTTTGCTTTGTTTTGGATTTGGTTGGTTTTGTTTGTTTGGTTGGTTGGTTGTTTTGTTTTGTTTGTTTGTTTGTTTGTTTTTTATGCTGGTTTAGATAAAACAATTATATGTAGCCTGACTGTCAATATTGTATACTCAAGGTGGTATCAGTAATGTAGAATTATCTAGTGGGAATTAACTGGTTTATTTTCCAATGTCATTACACATGTGCCCACATTGGTCTTGGTATTTTTTTTATTCCTAAAAGTTTTCTTTAGAATATTACCATATTAAAAATCAAAGAGTACATCATTGCATGCCTTTAACAACCTGAAGATATCAAATTCATTTTCAGTGCTGTGCTACATACCAAAAAAATGGTCAGGGTAGTCATGCAAGCTCTGACATTTTGAAACTATCCAGTTTCTCTATCAGGTTTCTATATCTGACCTGGTTTTGTTTTTATTAATTGACAGCTCAGTTAAATAAGTGTCCCATTAAATCCTCAGCTGGATGCTAGGTAAGTGTGAGTACCTGGCCTGTACCTAGCATAGGAGGCCATTACCTGTGGCTTCTGAGCAGGTGGATGCTGCAAGGTTTAAGTCTTATGACAGCTGAATTTTGGATATAAAAGTATAAATGCAAACTCATGCCTGAAACCTCAGGATGTGACCAGTTCCACCAGGGACTGACTGGCAGATCCGGCCACCCAAGAACCGAATGATATTCAAATATTATGGCTTGGGGTCACCCTACAGCTATCTCTGGTGCTAAACTGTTTTCTGATATCCGTGGGTTCATAAGGTCTAGATAAAAATAAAACGTTGACATACTCTTGACTGTTTTGTACAACAACATGTGTTATCAAACACCATGTCTTATCCTATAAAAAAAAGGGATTCACTTATTTTATAGTCTTTTAATAAACACAGAGTGTTTATTAAATGTATCAACCTCCAAAGAACAACCACTTATCACTTTTCACCACAACCATGTGACAAATTCCAGCTAGGTACCCCAAGTACTTTTTCCTGAACATCACAAAGTCCTGTCTGCATGCAGCTAATGCATGCGAAAGGTATATAGTATGAGTTTGCAAACATATATCAAAATGAGATGCAGGTCCCCAAGAACCTATTTCCTAAGCAAATACCCTTGGGGTTTATGTTTCTGATACATTTAATCAATGAGAATATAAACGTTTTTGGAAGATGGCTCCCCCTTGGAGCACATTACACTTGTACCTCCACTGGATGAATTCCAGCATATGAAGAGAATATTGAAATCAAAACAGGAACCTCAACTTTATTGATCACAAGCCTTTTTGCATATTTTTGCAGGTTTTCAGTTTATCTCGACACAGACAGATCTACAGGCAATTTTTGTAATGAGGTTTGAGATTCTGAACTTGGCTCAATTAGTGACTCATGAAGCATGCCTGTGCCTCAGTTTACACCTCTTCAAAATGGTGTTAAAGCAGACAGCTATTTTGAGGGCTATTAGGAAAGTCAATCTATATTTCTAAAGTTAAAACAAGTCTTTTTGTGATTTTCTTGGTTTCACTGATGCATCATACACTCAGACACAAGGTAAGACTATTATTAGAAAAGGCTTCTCTCACATCTACTTACAACTTGAACGACTTTAATTCTTTATGTTTAAACAAAAAGAAAAATGCAACCTTTTTTTCCTCCTCCACATATAAATGTGGTTATTTCTCAAGTGAAATAGTTCACCAGAAATCCCCCATGAAGTCTGATCCTGTGCCATTAGAGTGAACAGGAGTTCTGCCATCCACTTCAGCACGAACAAGAGATCAACTTGTGTTTCTGCAGCGAATCTGAAGGAGTGTCATACCTTGCACCCTGTAACTCAGAGGTTTTTATTAACCAGATTCCTATGACAAGGACTAAAGTTTTTGGTCCCTGAGGAGGAGGGTCAGGAGAGGGAAAACGCAGTATGTACCCAGACATGGGAAAGCTGCAGGTGGGTAAAACGTCTGACAGCTGCACTGCCAGCTTGTCCTGTGCTCTGGCTCTGCTAGGAAAGAGGAGCAGTAAAGGGAAATACACTTTGTCTCCCTGATTTGCTGTCATTATCCCTTGAGTGCAAGCAGCTCACTGGAAGCCAACAGTGAAAGATTTCCCTGCTCCATGGGAGCCACTGTCCTGTCCCACATTTCCATTCAGATAAACCCTGCTACCGGTGCTTCCCTACAAGTCTGAGTCTCACCTAAACCCACAAACTGACATGCAGGGGTTTTTTTTCTCATAGGGATATCAAGGGGGAGATTTCTGCCCTCCTGCAAAAAGTCAATTCAGAATGAAGTACTGCAGAGTTATGCATGTCCCCACGCATACCAATGCCGAACACTGTCAGAAAGAGAATTACTTTTGATTAATGGGAAAGTTAATTGTCACATGGCATAAATGTCAGAGTGAAAACCCAGGGAAGATAAAACATCACAGACAGAAGGAAAGATTTCTATGGTGCAGTCTAAGTTTACTGATAAATGCAGGTGAAAAAAAATTCTGATCAGCTTATTTGGAGATCAGAATATTTTAGCTTCTACTATCTCGAGGACTTGCCATGTAACTCACCAACGCACAAAAATCTGAGTTTGTCACATTTCTCTGGGCTAGATCCGCAGCTGGTGTAAATCACTGCGACAGCTCTGACTTCAGTGGCACCCTGCCAATTTACTCCAGCAAAGGATTTGGTGCAGAAATGTTTCCCAGTGTATAAACTTCTGGTTATGACAGACAGTTTCTGGGCTCCAGCAGGGATTGGTGATTTGAAAAGGGGGTTATGGGAATTGGCAAGATATGAAATGGTGTAGGAGAGCTGCAAATATTTAATTTCCTGTGAAATAATTCTCTGGTGGCTATATACATACATAGACGCGTATGTATGCGTGTATGCAGTTCAGCAAGTTACAGTCTAAACTGAAAAGATTTCCTATTTCCCATGAACTACTCTCAGCAGCAATTGTCTGCCCAGGAGTGTCAGCAGGCAGCTGAACTCTGGTCCGTTTGCCCTTATACAATGCCTTCAAGATCAAATTGACTCCTGAGATGGTTTCCAGCCTCCTGGCTGCAAAGCCAGTTACGTGTTTAAGGAGGAAATATGCTGGGGAGGAGCTGAACTGGTTTAATGCCTGCAGAGAGATTCCAGACTCGTGCACCTGCCTCTCCCCATGCCCATAGCCAAATTTAAATGCTACGGCCTCTCCGTGGAGAAAGGGGCACAAGTATAAGGCCACGGCTGTTCCTAGACTATAAAAATAGAGACAGATGCTTGCATGCGAGGAGGAAGAATGTGAGGCTTCTTTGAAAGCTGAGTGTGAGCAAGTCCTGACACCTCCTGGCTCTTCACCTCGTTGGAAAAAGTTCTTGCACTTTCGGTGTGCACGTGCATGGGGACACACAAGCACCCAGTGCAGAAAACAAAAGGTACCGGGAAAGCTACAGAGAGATGCTTCTAGCAGGGCTCAAAGAGGCGGGGGGGAATAGAAAATGCTCCTACTCAGCATTGTTTGTTTTCAGCTCAGTTTGATTAAAAACCCAGAAACTAACCATACAAAGAAAAAAAAAAAAAANCTTCCCCCTCCAGCAAACATGCACATGCACCAGCATGCACACTTGTGCACCCCTCCCCTCAAATTTTTAATTAAGAAATGAATAAAAATACATATTTTTATATTGTCCTTTCAAGGAGATCTCTGTTTGCATAGTAGGATCCCCCTTCCTCCGCACAGCACTAACATTAGTGTGACCTTTTCCTGCTAATTGGAAAATCTTACGGAAATAAAGCCTGTCAGAAAATGAGAAGTGTCTCCCCTTTAGGCTGGCCAAACGACCTCAGAGGGGGAAAAGAAGTTCTGAATTTCTGCTCCTTCTGCACACACTGCAAAATCTTTATTACTTCGGAGAGCCTTGAAACCCAGTAATGCCCCTCCAGTGCAAAGAGAAGTAAATAAATTTCTTCTTATGACCACTTTGGAGAAACACACAACCAGATTTACTCAGCAGGGATAGATACTGGACAAGATAATGAAGAGAGAATAAGAATATGATAGGGGTTTACAGCCTCTTCTGTCTCTTTAAAGTGTTTTAATCCTTCAGAAACAGGATATCGGGTCCATTTCCTTAAAGATACAGTATCCCTTCTGGGACAAGTAATGTTATAAAAACCTAAGATGTAACATCTATCTCACAATATTGATTGGCACTTTAGTGTGATAAAAGGGGTTGAACCTGAAGGGGAAAAAAAAGAAAAGAAAAAAAAAAGGAAAAAAAAAGGTACACTGGGATTACTCTTTGAAGAATTGAAAAAAGTCCCTATAAAACCAGGTCAAACTTTCAAATTATTTTTTTTTTTTTACATGGAATTGAACCAAATGCCATTTCAATGATTGTCTAGGTGATTCTCTTGATTTTTAAAGCATATAGATCCACATTTGTACCTTTATTGCCAGCTGGTGCTGGAGCTAGCTCCAGCCCCAGCCCCGGCACAAAGCACTGTGAATTCTTTCTATGCTCCAGCAGAGGAGAAAAGAAAGAGAGAAATTTCAAATAAAGAGATACGCTTTTGTTATTAACTGCAAACAAAGGAAACGCAATTTCAAATGACTGTCTGGTTCATTTATAAAATGCCCTTTTTAGACAGCATCACCTGTTTTCAGAAGAGCTTTGAATGAAAACATTGAAACAACTGTCATCATATGGATATATCTACAGTCATTCCTGAATTACTCAAAGTTCAAATAACAGAGATACAAATACTGAAAACAATTATTCATTTGAGTAGCTCTTACTCATATGGATAGTCGCATTTAAGCCTGTCAATCTATTTCCATGAGTTAGTGTGACTGGGTTTGTATTGTACAGTGAAGTTAGCAAAGCCCAGTGCAAGCTCTGGACACAGAAAGGCTGTTCACCAGCAATGTCCACCAAAGAAAGGCAAAGTCGAGACAATGTTTCACCTTTGCATCTAAAAGCATACAAATGAGCACAAAGTGAGACTTAATTCGTCCTCAGACAAGACTTTTTTGCTCACGGACGTGAACTAACCCAGCAGGTTTCTCACCATCTGCTTTCCCAAACTGCGGGAGACAGCCCATCGAGTCAAATCCAACTATAGTGCATGGGGATGAGCATGCAAAGATGCTACACCTAAGAGTAGGACTGTAGTTGCAGGACAAGACTCAGTGCCTAAAAAATTTAAAATTCTGTGTTAATCAGCATTTTTTTTTTCTCTATTTCAGAAACCTCTGGAGCATGCACAGGCTGCTGTGAAGATTTAACAGCTTGGGAAGGTAGTGTTCTCTTTGCCTGCCCTGCTCCAGGACCTNCTCCTACTCAGCATTGTTTGTTTTCAGCTCAGTTTGATTAAAAACCCAGAAACTAACCATACAAAGAAAAAAAAAAAAAAAGCCTCAAAACAAATCACTTCAAATTTCTCTTCAAAATTAATTGGGAGCAAAAGAAAACTGCATTACGTGCATGCCGTCTTCCTGCCCCTTGCCCCAGTCGTTCCCTCTCACAGAGCACTTGCAGGATGGAAATCTGTTGGGCTGTCTGTTTTCCACCCAGGTGGACAAACATATAGACAGGAGAGTGAATGTAATTTGCTGTTTCAGAGAAAAGTGAGGTCCACAAATGAAGTGAAATTGCTGATCCCAGGCAAGAGGGAGCACTCCCTTCCCCCTCCAGCAAACATGCACATGCACCAGCATGCACACTTGTGCACCCCTCCCCTCAAATTTTTAATTAAGAAATGAATAAAAATACATATTTTTATATTGTCCTTTCAAGGAGATCTCTGTTTGCATAGTAGGATCCCCCTTCCTCCGCACAGCACTAACATTAGTGTGACCTTTTCCTGCTAATTGGAAAATCTTACGGAAATAAAGCCTGTCAGAAAATGAGAAGTGTCTCCCCTTTAGGCTGGCCAAACGACCTCAGAGGGGGAAAAGAAGTTCTGAATTTCTGCTCCTTCTGCACACACTGCAAAATCTTTATTACTTCGGAGAGCCTTGAAACCCAGTAATGCCCCTCCAGTGCAAAGAGAAGTAAATAAATTTCTTCTTATGACCACTTTGGAGAAACACACAACCAGATTTACTCAGCAGGGATAGATACTGGACAAGATAATGAAGAGAGAATAAGAATATGATAGGGGTTTACAGCCTCTTCTGTCTCTTTAAAGTGTTTTAATCCTTCAGAAACAGGATATCGGGTCCATTTCCTTAAAGATACAGTATCCCTTCTGGGACAAGTAATGTTATAAAAACCTAAGATGTAACATCTATCTCACAATATTGATTGGCACTTTAGTGTGATAAAAGGGGTTGAACCTGAAGGGGAAATTCAAGCTTCCAATGAAGAATGAGTTCATTCCTACCAACTTTGAGATTCTGCCATTGGAAAANGAACCAAATGCCATTTCAATGATTGTCTAGGTGATTCTCTTGATTTTTAAAGCATATAGATCCACATTTGTACCTTTATTGCCAGCTGGTGCTGGAGCTAGCTCCAGCCCCAGCCCCGGCACAAAGCACTGTGAATTCTTTCTATGCTCCAGCAGAGGAGAAAAGAAAGAGAGAAATTTCAAATAAAGAGATACGCTTTTGTTATTAACTGCAAACAAAGGAAACGCAATTTCAAATGACTGTCTGGTTCATTTATAAAATGCCCTTTTTAGACAGCATCACCTGTTTTCAGAAGAGCTTTGAATGAAAACATTGAAACAACTGTCATCATATGGATATATCTACAGTCATTCCTGAATTACTCAAAGTTCAAATAACAGAGATACAAATACTGAAAACAATTATTCATTTGAGTAGCTCTTACTCATATGGATAGTCGCATTTAAGCCTGTCAATCTATTTCCATGAGTTAGTGTGACTGGGTTTGTATTGTACAGTGAAGTTAGCAAAGCCCAGTGCAAGCTCTGGACACAGAAAGGCTGTTCACCAGCAATGTCCACCAAAGAAAGGCAAAGTCGAGACAATGTTTCACCTTTGCATCTAAAAGCATACAAATGAGCACAAGGTGAGACTTAATTCGTCCTCAGACAAGACTTTTTTGCTCACGGACGTGAACTAACCCAGCAGGTTTCTCACCATCTGCTTTCCCAAACTGCGGGAGACAGCCCATCGAGTCAAATCCAACTATAGTGCATGGGGATGAGCATGCAAAGATGCTACACCTAAGAGTAGGACTGTAGTTGCAGGACAAGACTCAGTGCCTAAAAAATTTAAAATTCTGTGTTAATCAGCATTTTTTTTTTCTCTATTTCAGAAACCTCTGGAGCATGCACAGGCTGCTGTGAAGATTTAACAGCTTGGGAAGGTAGTGTTCTCTTTGCCTGCCCTGCTCCAGGACCTCCATGATTTCTGTGCCCACAAAGAAGCCCATCTGGCAGCTACCTGAACCCCAGGACAAACCCAGGACTCAGCAACAGTGTGAGAGACATGACCAAGCACAAGAGCCCCACATAGTAGTTATACAATAACAGAGAAAAGTTTTGGTGTTGTTCAAATCTGTTGGAGGTTTATGTCCTTGCCTGAACTCACTGAAGTTGACTGGCTTTTTGGAAGAGGATGAAATGACAGGCTCTTCTAAGACACATATGCTCCATCTCAATGCTATTTTCAGATTAGATTTTAGTATAGAGCTCAAAATATACACTCCAGTGATTGCTATGTTTCTTTCAAGGGAACAGGGTGCCACCAGGCAAGGTATCACTCCCATTAAAACATGCTCTGAATATCAGTAAACACTGAGTATTAAATAATCCTGTTGCACTTGGGGCTTTTGTTGTTTCTGGGACAAGGGGCTTTTGTTGTTTCTGGGACAAGGAACAACAACGTGTCCTGCATCCTGGAATTAATTTAGTGGATAACAACCTGAATCAAGATGCATTTTAGCCATCATGATGCTGGCTTCTAGCAAAGGTGGGACACTGATACAAACCACAAGACCGTAACAGCTGAACAAGTCAGATGGGCAAATGGCACACAGTTTTCTGACAACCAAGCAAACTTGCCTTTTCTCTTGACACTGTGTCTTTGGCCATGTCACTTCACCCTATACTCTCATGCAAGATTATAAAGCAGAGACATATGGCTCTCACACAAGACCCCCCAGACTGCTCATACAAGCAGCACCGTCCCCATTTGTCAGGGATGTATGGACACCCTGCCTGTGCAAACTAGGTACTTGCCCAGAGGGCCTCGACTTTAGTGAAATCTTTATGGGATTTGAATTATTCAAGCCTTGACCTTTAGCAAATCTCTCAGTCAATGCTAGTTAATGTCCTTTAAAGTCATTGACCTCAGGTCAGGGACCAAGGGGGTGCTTCATCAACGAAGACACACAGGTTCAAAATCAAGAGACGTTTTGCAGTATATTTTTAAGTACTCTGGATGCAGAGGGATCATCAGTGCCACATGACAAAAAAGTATGGGCACGAGGCTCTCAACTGCCCTCCGTGGGAACCATCCAGAATAGGGAAGACCAAGGGCTCCTCTGAACATCAAACTCTGTATTGGGGTTTAGTTTGGACCATGGATGGTGGCTCATGGTTCAGTCTACAGCAAGGATAAAGGTCAACCACAGCATCTGCAGTGAGCTCTCCAAGCCTTCTGTACACTGAAGGGAGATAGAGGGTGGGGAAACTGTTCTGCCAATACCTCCAAGTGACTAACAGGTTTTACTGTTGCCCTATGATAACAAGCTTAGAACATAAGTTTTGTAGAGTGTGTATGTGTGCAGACTTTTCTTGAGTGACTTTCACCTCTCCAAACATGCAGACTGGCTGCACAGCTCTCAAAAGCTTAATGCAGCCTTTTGCAATAAAAGATTTCTGCTTCCTCTTTCACTTTCCCTTTATAAGATTACCTCTTATTATTTCAACACCATTAGAAAAAAGTACAATTTTTATAACATGACTATCTTTTTGGAAGGATGGGTTTTCCAATGAGATCATGTGTGTATGCTTTGTGATGGGACCTGATGTATCTTTTCTGAATATTTCACAATGTTCATTAAGAGCAAGGCTGTCTGCATTGCTATAAACAGAAAAAGTTCTGGTTCAAACCTTCATACAAGCTCAGCACTTTTAATCTTGGACTTGAAATTGGTTCACAAGACTAGGTGAAAAGCCAATTTGGGGGAGTTTTCTGCTTTCTTCAAATTGAAAAAATGTCAATGGGAGTCATGAGGTTTCTGCCCTGATTCTAGCTAGGGGAATTATACATAATGAATTAACCACATTACTAATTTTACCTCATTTTCTGTTCTTGAAGTGTCTGCAAGCAAATTAAAATACCATGAAATTATTCATTACCTAAAAGTACTTGCAGTGAGAGAGTTTTATTTCACCTTACTTTAGTTACCTAAAAGCTAGGTGTTTAGCTAAACTAGTTTTCTAGTTTTTCTCTACAGTTAAGGCAGTGAGAAGACAATTCACCCAATCCCAAAAGTAGATGTTGAAATTAGGTGGATTAAGCCACCCTCTGTAGATTCTGCTCTCCTTTATTATCAAGATATCCCAGATGAGTAGCTTAGATGGGATACTTGATTTTTCCATGGCCAAAACCAGTTGAACTTAATCCTAACCCCCATCATTTATTACAGCTTAAGAGCAGAGATAAGCTGTTCCACGAAAGCTTGCTTGCTCTAATGTCCAAGAGCAAGCAGTTTTTCATAGACCAAGCAGATCCCACTTTTGAAAGTGCCCAAACACCTAGCAACCACTGAAAACATTATTAGTTAAAGGACCTAAATAACTTAAAAGATGGGCCAACCTGTCTGTCCTGGTTTGGGTGAAAAGCAAGCAAATTCAGTTCAGTGATTTTGCTTTTTAGCTTAAGTTTCTAACTAGCTGCACTTTCTGGAGTTGGAGGCATGTTTTGCAGACAGTCTCTGCTTCTAGCAGAGATAACACCTAACGTTTACAGTTACTGCCAGGGGTGGAATACAAAACCAAGGCCACTGCTAGAACTTGTGTGTT
>VYZU01085008.1:0-49129 GCA_013401355.1 Ceyx cyanopectus
TTTTTAAAAAAAGTTTAAATTTTAATGAAAATTTAAATTGTCTTCAATATTTTTTTTCTAACAAATACTCTTATGTACAGTAAATCTTGACAAGCTTTTTAATACCAAGAAATACTATTTGAAATTAAGACAATTGCATTTGCATGGGCCTCAAGATGTTCTTTTCCCATCATGGCTGAAGAAGTTTTCACAACCCTAAATTAAAAGCAAGCCAAGAAAACAAGAGTTTTGTAGGTAAAATACTGTCATTCTTTCACTGATTTCAGCCCAGGTGAACATGCCTGGACCAGAAAACAAGGCAACAAAGCAAGCTCAACTGCTGGTCCCTTGTATCAGTCTATATATAGAACATGCTAGAACATACTGCTGGTCTTATTTCAAAGCCTGCAGCAGACACAGCTGCAGCAGTGTAAGATGGTATTGCACCCTTGGTCATTTTCACTGCTGAGCACGTCTTNACAAAAATTACATTGATGACATTTCTCCTCAAGGTGTTCAGATAATTTTTACCAATGTATATTGCTCAATAAAAATGAAGTATAGCCTCCCTCCACCCACAAGTGAGTAATCTGTACCCAGATGCTGCTCTGTTAGATATTGAATTAACATGAGTCTAGAAAACAATATGACCACGAGAAGAGGTGCAGTAATACAATGAGCAAACCATCTATTTACCTTTCTTTCCCTCCCTGCCAAAAGCTGTGAGAAGTGTAAGTAAAGAACAGTCCCAACCACAAGAAGATGTTTTGGTGCAGTGTTGGGAAAAGCTGTAGAAAGGAAAACTAAAGAGCCATATTTAGCTAGATGAACCCTGAAATGGTGACTTAATATCCATTAAGTGTTACAGGAGAGAGAAGATGTGATCTGAACTTGGACAGGAGGAGACAGGTGAAGAATCAAAAGGTAGATCTCTAAGTTATTAATGTTTAAAATCCTATTTTTAAATATTCATCTCTAAATTCTGCTGTTTGAGAGGTCACTGCCCTGAAAGCAATAGTTAGAAATACTACTATAAGGATATATTATGTATTATAAGGATCTCTTTGCTCCTACCTCCAATCCTTTGTCTTTATAGCTGTAATATTACCTTACCTCTTGCCCCATTACAAATGTTTTCTTAAAAGCCTATTGTGGAGAACCAGTTGAAAGCCCCAGATTTCCTGTTGCTATTGCTGTAATTTCTTGTCTTTGGTTATAGCAATAAGTTGTTTTTAAAATGCTTTCAGTTGCTCCAAAAACAACTTAGACTGGGCTTCGATTCATTCCTTCTGGTAGTTAATTCCACTCAGAGACTTCATCCAGTCATGCTTTTTCCTTAGCTACAAGGAGTTTTATTAGGCACCATTAGCTTTATTGGCTCAAAAGAAACCCTGCTCCAGCTGAGACGGTTTTTAAAATACTCAAAAAGATTTTTTCATGGAGACTGAGATGAGAGCTTTAAATTGGCCTCAGAGAAAAGGGAGTGAGTAGTTCTGTGGAGCATGCACACACTGTGATCCCACTAAGATGCTCAGCTGCTGACTGCTGTGCAGATCATTACTTTGAAAAAAAAAAAACCCAATAAAAAAAGTAACTCTCAGAGCAACCCCTGCAAAACCTAAAAAAACAGGTAAAGAATAAACTATATAATAAGGAAGAGCAGTGATCAAACACGAGGAATGCTGTTTCATGATAAATAGTTGCCATCAACTATGCCAAAACTACTTTTTTCACTCAGTGACTAGCACAGCCACTGATTTTTTTTTTTTCTGAGCACTTCTCAGACCACATTTTGACCTTGAAACTTGCTGTAGTTATATTAGTTGAGATTTTGCATCCAGTAGTCACCTGTTGAAACACTGCTGTTAGGATGTTCAGTTGAGCTGGTTATTGTTTAATTATGAGACAAAACTGACTAAAAAAAGGTTTAATTGATTTTTACATGTGACTCTATATTTGATTGTTTGGGAAAAAAAGTGATGGTAATATTAGATTTTTTAAAAAAAGTTTAAATTTTAATGAAAATTTAAATTGTCTTCAATATTTTTTTTCTAACAAATACTCTTATGTACAGTAAATCTTGACAAGCTTTTTAATACCAAGAAATACTATTTGAAATTAAGACAATTGCATTTGCATGGGCCTCAAGATGTTCTTTTCCCATCATGGCTGAAGAAGTTTTCACAACCCTAAATTAAAAGCAAGCCAAGAAAACAAGAGTTTTGTAGGTAAAATACTGTCATTNTGCATGCACTTTGCATACAATTTGGAAAGGGATGTGATTTAAATTAAAAAAATAAAATAAAATAATGTATAATAAGCAAAGTGCTGTAAGAATACTGAGATTTTCACAGTATTTTTTTTTTTTCAGATATATCTGAGTGTGTTTTATGGACAATGATCTGCTTCTTCTGTAAGTGCATGTTGTCAGGCATCAGTTCTGGTTCTCTGGCTATTCTTGATCCTAAAAAGCAGTCTCATTCATAACATGTTGTCAGAAAACAGGAACAAATTATCAAAAATTGTCCTTCAAGTCCTGATTCAGTCTTTGTTTGAGGTGTTGGTTTATTCTCCCAGGTGACTAGTNCATTTGTATAAACAACTTTATACAAAAATTACATTGATGACATTTCTCCTCAAGGTGTTCAGATAATTTTTACCAATGTATATTGCTCAATAAAAATGAAGTATAGCCTCCCTCCACCCACAAGTGAGTNATAAGATTGGATAAAAGGAATTATTTTTCTTACTGAGTGCTGAGGCATTGGAATGGGATGCCCAATGTGTTGGTGGAATGACCACCCTTAGAAGTGTTAAAGAAATGTCTAGATGTGGCATTTCAGGACATAGTTTAGTGGTCATGTTAATATTTACTAGATGGTTGGACTTGAGGCACACCTCTGGCCATTTTAATCTCTGTGTTGGGATAGACATGGGTATCCACAGTAATTTTGGTAAAGTCACTTCAACTCTCTATGCCTCAGTTTCCCTATCCTCACAACCCACAACAAATTTACTCGGAGCCACAAATGAGAGGCATGATTAAGACAAAACCCATTACAGATCTTCAGACAGAAGGAGCT
This sequence comes from Ceyx cyanopectus, assembly GCA_013401355.1. Taxonomy (NCBI): domain Eukaryota; kingdom Metazoa; phylum Chordata; class Aves; order Coraciiformes; family Alcedinidae; genus Ceyx; species Ceyx cyanopectus. Next base: position 3,063 of record VYZU01085008.1, read on the forward strand.
GAGGGAGTCCAACAGGACTATTATCATTACCACAAAGTCAGAATCTCATATTCAGTGATGAAAGCCTCTCAGAGGAGTAAAGCAAACCTATTGCTGGAATTAACACTCTCGCTCAAATTTGATAGTGCTTTTTATACAGGATTTTCATTTGTATTCACAGAAAAAAAACCCCCATAAATAAGTGCTCAGGCTGGCCAGTCTTTTTCCTCTGTAACTGGCAGCATTCACAGTCACTTTATTGTATAAAATAATGTCTTGGTTTTTTCCTCCCTTTATCTTGCTTGAGCCTGACCTTCCATTAAAAGTTGCTTGGAAACTGCTTAGAGAATAGTCACTGGTGCATCTTATTGATATCTTCCTTTTGTGATTTCTTTGCTATTCTTTTTTTTTTCTTTTTTTTTTTTTTTTTTAATTCCTTTCCAGAAGCTTTTTAACCTAGAAGAAGATGAAAAGAAACCAGAGAATCAAAGCCTAATATTTTTCTTTTTAAAAAGAACAGGAAAACCATCTTCCCTCTATACATTAACATGTTAAAGAAGAAATAAATGCTCTTCTAATAAATGCTCCAGCAGGTCTTTAGCGTGCATGCTATTAAGTGCTTTACAGATTCTCTTTAGCACCTTGGTAATTAAAACTAGGATATATGCAGCAAATTGTGTCCCTAAATGCACCTTGCTCTTGCCATTGTATAGAAATAATGGAAAATGGACACCACTGTGACACTTATATTACCAGAGAGACTTTGTGAGAATGATTTGAGCTGTGTCCTAAAAGAAGGCTGGAGAAGTGGCTCAGAGGACTAACCCCTGGCCAGCAGTGGATAGTGGGATGTTGGATAGTGGGAATTAAAGTAGCAGGCTGGGGGAAGGGATTATTCTCTTCTACTCTGCTTTTGTGAGGTCACACCTAGAACTGTCAGGGACCTCCAGGGGATAGAGAAGCCAGGAACCAGGAGCAGTGGGGGGTGTCAGGTAAGAATCTGATAGCCAGAGCTGTCCCCCCACCCCAGGATCAGGGCAGCCTTGGGTAAGTCTAATAAAATGGTTAGAGGTGTGGAGTATCCAGTATAAATGCAAAAAAACCCCAAAGAAATGTGTTTTTCTGTCCTGGAAAAGACAAAGCAAGATGGTGAATCTAATAGCAGTCTTCTACCAGCATTACAGAGATGATAGAGCCAGAGTTATAAATGAAAAAACAAGAGGCAATGGCCCCAAACTGCAACAACAGAAGTTTTGACCTAACATGAGGAAAAAATCCTTTATAACAAGCCCAGTGAAAATAGCTGAGCTTTAGAAATAAAGACAAAGCATATATTCTTGAAGCTCTGTTACAGTCTTATTTGTGAAAAGTAATTGTAATATAACTATAGTGAGTATAATTTCAAGGTGTACCCTTCAAAACCATGGCATCTCGTGTCCCTATTTCTTCATTTCTTGTTTTTAGCCATAAATTAAGTCATTTTCAAGGAGAAAGTTCAAAGTATGACATATTTGTAGGCAAGACTAACTTCAAATACTTGTACTTTTTCACATACTGGTACTTCTTGGACCTGCAGATGTTCCTTTCTTGCAGGTTCATGAGCAGTATGGACTTTTTGATTTAGCATGAAGAAATAAGACAGTAAATTTGATGAGGAATCAGTCCTTCATTGGGGGAGTCTGCAAATACCACTTCAATCTATGTAGACCTGGAGTCCTTAGATAATTTATATTTTGCTTCTTTTTCCCAAGTTTACTCATTGAGCCCTATATCAAGTGTTTCTGAGCATGGTTCTTTGCTGATCACAGTCTGATCAGCTTGCAAGCAAAAGGTCACATCAATTCACAGATGTCAACATGCAGCTCTTATCTGTTTCGATCCAGAAATTCCAGGAAATTATCACATGGAGTTCTCTGCATGCCCTTCCAGAGCACTATCTTTCAGGCTAATCTTTAAGATCATGGTTGTGGTCAGATCCACACACATACTAGAGATTTTATTTCCCAGAAGAGAAATACCACAGCCCCTTGACCCTGAGAAAGTTGTATTTTATTTTCTAAGTTTTGCTCTCTTCTGTGTTCTTCAGGTTTCCCTATAGCAGGCTGGGTTACCTCGTAATTATCTTAATAAATAGGCACATTGCTGGCAAAATTTCACAAAAACACTTGAGGACTGTTTTTCTTCTTGAGCTTGAAGACAGATTTCTACTCACAAAGTATTGCACTGATATGCCCTGAAAAAAAACAACAGGCAGAGGTGCTTTATTGTTTATATGCATTTGTAGACTATCTTTTCACCTTTGTAATGATTTCAAGTATTCTATTTTGTACATGCATCCTTTGAAGGAGGAATACACCAATCCTAGACCTACTCCTCTGTACACAATTGACAGTCTTGTAACCATCTTTCTTTCTCTTTCTTTCTTTTTTTCTTTCTTTTTTTCTTTCTTGAAAACAAAGCAATGGTATATTGCAAGTGAAGGATTTTTCTTAGATTGGAAATGAATTTAGTTTTATTATTACTGATTTATGTGCTCATTTTGAGTACTTTCTATGACATACAAGTCACCACAGACACACAGAAGTATGCCATGAGCATACTTTCTAATAACAAAACATTTAGCTTGGGTTCTCACCTGCCACACTGATGGCTTCTTTGATGTCAGAGCATGAGACAGCAAAGAGCAGGCAGTAGTGGTCTCAATCCACCTTCATTTAAGGACCCTCTGATTCAGTTACCAAACTAACCTGTTGCTCTTTGGGACCAATATTCTATAATGTGTTGACTCTCTAACTTGCAGATGCATTTTCCTATGGGGACAGGCTTTTTCTTCTTGCTTGTACAAGGTTCTTTGAACTCCAAATGTAGGTATCCCTCCTAATTAATGATCATTTCATACTGTCTTCAAAAGCCATTGGATTTTGATTACCCAGCAAATAAAGATGGCTTTATTTTCTCCCCCACGCACATATTTCCTATGTCTCCTTAGCAGTTAATTGACTAAGCAAATAATAGCCCATGCACTTTAACAGCCTGCACAGGAAAGGCAATACCAGCCTGGTCACCAAGAGAACTTCACTGACATGAAGCACTTAGCAAATTTGGTTCCCCAAAGGGAGGGAGAAGCTGTATCAGCACACCCTGTTACGTGGAGCCCCGATGCCTCCTGTGCAGCTGGTGCCTGGTAAGCACAGCAGGCAGATTTTCTTTGTTGTGGATGTTTCAGTTGGCTCCTCCACCCAGACCTCATTGTGGAAGCTGTTTTAAGAGGGAACCAGATAACATATTCTTGTTTCTTTTCAGACAAATGTTGAAATATTCACTTTTGAAGATGTCTAGGTTGACTCCACTGAGGCTGACAAAGTATCTCTTGCATAACTTAAAAAACAGAAAACTATCAATCAGTGATGTGTTTCTTTTTCCTTGTATTAACCCTAATGATATTGTGCATTTCAATAACACTCCAGGGCAAAACAAGAGCAGAAGTCCCCCAAATATTTTGCTATGCTCAGCACAGTGGTCAGGCAACACATATGTGGAGGCAGGGAATGAATATGCCAACCTCCCCTCTGCACAAGCCAGGGGAGCTTTAAAGGATGTTTTAATGTCTTCTTTAAAGGACAATTTGTCCTTTAAAGAAGACATGAGGGAGTGATGGATATCCTTCAGATCATCTTCATATATATTATTGGCCTTTATTAAAATATTGTAGGGTAGAAAGCTTACTGTCCTCCTTTCCAGTGAGGTGCTGTGTTCAGAGGAATAAGATGATAGAAGGAAAGCCTTCAGCCAGTGCTGCTTTTCATACCTTTAGAGTGTATTGAGGCATTGTATGTATTAAGTGTAAACAGACCCATCTACATATAACCAAGTCAAAACCAAGAGGTGCTCAACTTGCTTCCACAGCACTTAAAGAAGCCCTTCAGCTTTTTTCTGGATGAAGGTTGGTTTTATCACTAGTTTCAGGCAAGAGCTGAACACCAAACTCTTTGAACATAGCAAAGCCTGTGCAGTGATTCAACAAGCAAAATTATTGCAGGCTTTGTCTTCTTTTGTGTTCTGCACTAATTACATTACCAACAACAGAAATTCAGACATAACAACACTCTTCTCCCAATAAAGAACAGTTAGGAAAGGTCTCAGTGCTGAAGGTTGAAGTCCATGAGAAGCACAGGGAAGAGAAGTGTAGGGGCCAGAAGATTAAATGACTTCTTTAAGGACAAACAGGTCCCTGGAGGTACAGGTGCGTCACAGAGCAAGAATAAAATTAGCAGTCAGCTGATGTCTTGTCATACTCTAAATCCAAGAAGTTACACTGCCTTTCTGAGACAAGTGTAATTAATCCTAGAGCATCAGGATTTTGTTAGCTTTTTTTATCATTTATAGTTTTAATTTTCCACTGATTTCAGAAGATACTTCCTCAGGTCAAAATGTCTGTTTAAAGACAAAAAACACAATTATTAGATCTTTTAAGGCTCATGTTTTGTCTGAATTGTTTGATCTCACCTGCAGAAATACCATAATCTCTACTTTCTACAACTAGCATGATTTTTTTTTTTTTCNCATATGTGGAGGCAGGGAATGAATATGCCAACCTCCCCTCTGCACAAGCCAGGGGAGCTTTAAAGGATGTTTTAATGTCTTCTTTAAAGGACAATTTGTCCTTTAAAGAAGACATGAGGGAGTGATGGATATCCTTCAGATCATCTTCATATATATTATTGGCCTTTATTAAAATATTGTAGGGTAGAAAGCTTACTGTCCTCCTTTCCAGTGAGGTGCTGTGTTCAGAGGAATAAGATGATAGAAGGAAAGCCTTCAGCCAGTGCTGCTTTTCATACCTTTAGAGTGTATTGAGGCATTGTATGTATTAAGTGTAAACAGACCCATCTACATATAACCAAGTCAAAACCAAGAGGTGCTCAACTTGCTTCCACAGCACTTAAAGAAGCCCTTCAGCTTTTTTCTGGATGAAGGTTGGTTTTATCACTAGTTTCAGGCAAGAGCTGAACACCAAACTCTTTGAACATAGCAAAGCCTGTGCAGTGATTCAACAAGCAAAATTATTGCAGGCTTTGTCTTCTTTTGTGTTCTGCACTAATTACATTACCAACAACAGAAATTCAGACATAACAACACTCTTCTCCCAATAAAGAACAGTTAGGAAAGGTCTCAGTGCTGAAGGTTGAAGTCCATGAGAAGCACAGGGAAGAGAAGTGTAGGGGCCAGAAGATTAAATGACTTCTTTAAGGACAAACAGGTCCCTGGAGGTACAGGTGCGTCACAGAGCAAGAATAAAATTAGCAGTCAGCTGATGTCTTGTCATACTCTAAATCCAAGAAGTTACACTGCCTTTCTGAGACAAGTGTAATTAATCCTAGAGCATCAGGATTTTGTTAGCTTTTTTTATCATTTATAGTTTTAATTTTCCACTGATTTCAGAAGATACTTCCTCAGGTCAAAATGTCTGTTTAAAGACAAAAAACACAATTATTAGATCTTTTAAGGCTCATGTTTTGTCTGAATTGTTTGATCTCACCTGCAGAAATACCATAATCTCTACTTTCTACAACTAGCATGATTTTTTTTTTTTTTCCCAGTAAAAAAAAATAGTGCTGTGGATTATTCCTGATTTCTTTATTACTGCTGATCTGATGAAGACTCCTGTAGGTGCTATTAGATCAGTGGGATAAGAACCATCTTCTTTTCCCAAAGCCAATCTCATTCTGACTGTTATCTGACATATTCAAGCCCATGAAATGCTAGAGAAGTTCTAGAAGTTCTGCTGTCACTCTGGTGACCTCCTGTTGCTCACAGATGGCAAACAGACAATCATCTTGGCTATGCTATCATTGTCTCAAGATTTAGAAAGGTGTGATGTGATAGTTTTACAATGTTTATTAGCAGTATTGGTTTTGTGAGTGCTTGTCATCAAGGGAATAAAAGAGGAAATCAAAACCACGGCATGGCAAGAAGCACTTAAGATCACTCAAGGACAGATTAGAGAAATGGCCTAAAGTTCAACATTAAATTCCAAGTCTTTACTAGGGATCTCCTCCTCTGCCATCCCTAGAGTTAGTTCATGGAATTCCCTCACATCAAAAGAAAATAAAGACCAGAGAGCTGACAAACCTGATATAACCTTTCCCTAAAACAGTAAGAAACAGATTTTAGGAGAAGAGTTCTGGAACTGGACAAAACAAATTAGATCTTTAGGTGAGCTTCAACTTCTCATATTATTATTTTTTTATTTTTTTATTCCCTACCAAAGGAAGAGGGTGAATCCTTTGTTATCATCAGATTCAAATTTCAAATTCACATTGCAGGAACAAATTCATTTTCCCCTCTTTTCATCAGGAAACCACTTGGATGTCTATTCTTCCAGATTCATGTGTCTTCCTGCACCTGTTGATACTACTACCTAAAAAAAGTCATGGTTTGTGTGTGTGTTTTGCCCCTACATCATCAAAACTGAGCATTACAAAGCTAGTTTTGGTGGGTAAAATGTCACCAGATGCAGGGACTGGCTGATAGGTATTTTTAAGCAACTGAGTGGCAGTGAGCAAGAGGATATGTGGTGCTTAGTTGCCAGCTGGGGTTAAACCACAAAAGACCTCAAACCATGTATGTCTGTACTCATAACACTGTTACTTTCACTGCCAGCTCAAAAAGGGAATTCAAGTCCTCACTGCTGGCAGTTGCTAACAAGGCAGGGAGAGGAAAGGAACTTGAAGAATAGCTGAAAGAAGCTCAAGGAATATGCATACCAAGAGACTTGCCAAGGTACACAGTGAAGCTCTACCAGTAGCATTCCAACTCCATGCATTTCATCAGAAGTACTGAATGGGATTGGAACCTTACCACAAGAGTGTTTGGTCTGTATTGCAGAAACACTGACCCATGACTGCTCCAAGGCACTGCCTTTTGTCATTCTCACTAATAACTCCTTCTCTATTGCTTTTTTTTTTGGTGACAAGACACATTTTCATTACTGTGATGGCACTGTGCTCAGGAAGTGCAGAACATAAAAGTGGATTGGGAAGTCCCCACAAGGTTTAGCCTGAGTTAGCTGGAGGTCACAGATGTTTTTTTTCTAAGGAGAAGATACAACTCTCTAGAAGGAAAAATATCCTTACCAGATCCAGGGCAAAACCCCATACAATGTGCTTGAGAAGATAAGTCACATGCAGGAATTGGAGCATCTGATGTTACAAAACTTAGAGCAAGTTATCTTTGGAGTCTTACTGATCCACCTCCAATCAGGTGGATGAGACCTAATCTGTGGCCCAAGATAAAAAAAGAGATGTAAGAGAGTTAACCTCATCATTTCACAAAACAAATACATTTGTTTTGCAGACTAGTTATCAGCCACAGCTCAGTATTTCCCTTGGAAATCAATATTCATAATATTCAGAAGCACAGCTATAAGGAAGTACAATTTATTTTCACATAAATCTAGAATCAAAAGCAAGCAAGGCTGTGCCAGAGCAGGGGCACCTAGACCAAGTCACCCAGGAACAGATCCAAGGGGGTCTTGAATGTCTCCAGAGCAGGAGACTGCACAACCTCCCTGGGCAGCCCCTGCCAGGCTCTGCCACCCTTACTGAGAAAAAGTTTTTCCTTGTGTTTCCCCCAAACCTCTTGTGCTCCAACTTGCACCCATTGCCTCTTGTCCTGTCACTGGATGGCACTGAGCAGAGTCTGGCTCCAAACTCCCTACACTCACCCTGAACATATTGACAGACACTGCTGAGCTCCCCCCTCAGTCTCCTCTCCTCTGGCTAAAGAGCCCCAGCTCTCTCAGCCTCTCCTCAGCAGGGAGATCTCCACTCCCTTCAGCATCTTGGTGCCCTGTGCTGGACTCTCTCGGACTACAGGGCACATAGATAGGGTAAAAGATAGTGACAACTGTGCACAGGATTGTCCATTCAGTGTGGACAATCCCCAGTCCCCATCCCATCCCTGTCACTTCAGTTTGTCCCAGGCACGTGAGGCTGGAGGATGTTGCACAAAATCCCCTTGTCAACCGTTTGGTTTCTCCACTCTTCCTGCGGGGCAAGACCCCTACCTGGGGGTCAGCCCTGGCTCTCGGCAGGCACAGCCCTATGCCCGCTGGCACCAGTGCATGCAGAGTTTCCACCACGCCAGCCTGGAGGCTGCCTGGGGTCTGAGGCATAGCCGGCCCCCCGCTGCTGCGGCTCGCTGCCTGCTGCTCAGCTGTCCCATGCAGCAGCCCCGGGGCTTGGGTTACAGGGCAGTTTCTAACTTTGTGCCTGTCCCAAGGCATCAAGGCAGAGGCACATGATTTCTAATTTATGAGGACACCCATAGAGCTGTCACTTTCAAGGCAGGTGTTGAGAAACTGGCAAGCAGCCTGAGCAAAGAAAAAGACTGACCTCACCCCGAAATAATGGTGGCCAACATGGTCACAGGACAGAGAGCATTGACATAAGTGGGCTTTAAAAATAACTAGGTCATCTCACTAGACTAGCTCACTGTCTTATACACAGAAGCCGTGAGGTACCAATTTATAGTAAAAGTAGGAGTGTAAACAGCTATTCGAGGGGTTGATGAGCTCGGAGCATTTTGAGTCATCATTTTATTTAGCTTTTTTAATTGTCCTATCCAAATCAATTTTTAAGTCACACCACTAGACATAGCATCAGAGCAAGAGGCGAGTTTTCAATGTCTGTGCACGGCGCCAGACGCCGGGTGGCTGCCACTGCAGAGTGGTCACTAGTCTGCCTTGGGGGCTGCAGCCACCTTGTTTTGGATCCAAGTCATGGCAAAAACCTCAAATGGCTGCTGGACTAGGTGGTCATTGTAGGTCTCTTCCAGATTATTCAAGTGTCAAGATGAAGCAAAGGCCACAAACTTAGCAACGTGTTGTTGCAGACGAAAGTCACTGAATGTGCGTTAATAGAACCTGGACTCGGGGAAAAAAGGAGAGGAAATCCAGGGAGGAAATTACTATTTCTCTACCTAACCCAGACTCTGGAAAAATTCTTAATGCAGACTGTTCTTCATTCATACGTAAGACTGGGCTGAATGCTTTCAAACACATTCTGTTTTGCAAACCACATTTCACACCTCCTAAGATATTTTGCTGCAGTTCATAAGAGAGAAAGAGGATTTGGATTAGGCAGAAACCTCAAATTGTTTCCATATTTATGAATGTTACTAGAGAACAATAGTAACTTAGGTTTTGGCATTCATATCCATAATATACTTATTCCTGGATTTATGGCACCCGTTTAATTCCACACAGAGTTGAAGAGCACTTACAGCTGATCCTGCCCTCTCCAGCTTGGTCTGTCTGAGAGAGAGAAAGGGTGATTTTCCTATAGAATTCTGTTTAAAAATAACTCTGTCATACTACATGAATGGTGTAAAGGGAAAGGACAAGAAGAGAGACTAGATATGGCTACTGCATTTCTGTAAAAATACAGACACTGCATGGCCAGGAACACAAGAATTAAATTCATGTGCTGGTAAACACGATTGGATTTCTCAACAGGGTTATGTTCACAGAAAAGTCCTCTTGGTTTTTGCTTCCTAAAGGGAAACTGTCCCTCAGCAAGAGCATATAGCACCCTTGCATTTAGCCAAACTGGTTTTCTCAGCCAGGAAAACAGAAACAAATAATACCAACATGGAAAACACTTGCCTTTGCTTTGACCAAGCATGCCTTTGAGTCAGCTGTTAATATTTTGTCACATGGTGACCGTTCCTCATCTGAGTAACTACTGAACTACCATAAAAAGTCCAGTATCACTGGCATTAAGTTGTTTGTCAAGCCTGTAAAGCAGTTGCCTAAATCAAGACATCAAGTTACCAGGGGTCAATAGATTGCTATTTCACACTTGATTATTTCCATGCTCCTTCTAAAAAGTACTTGCTAATTCTTAGTTTCTCAGCTAATGCTTAATGATGTCAAAAATGGCTTGTTCCTGCAAGGCACATATTCTGCTTCTTCTCTGATTCTGTTAAAACCATCATGCCAGGAAAGAGTAACACTAGGTTCTATGTCCCACATTCAATTAATATCTAATTTTTCCATTACATTAAATATAATGAGTGTAACTCCTAACCTTGCAAATGTGGAATATTGCAGTATCTTAGTCCTGAAGGCATCAAAGTGAATAGCAAAACCAGTTAAATGTGGAGAATAACAACCAGTATGCATTTTATTATATCTTTTTGTGTGTGTGTGTTTTTTGCTTATTTGTTGGTCGGGTTTTTTTGTGATTTTTTGTTGTTGTTGTCATTGTGGTTTTTTTGCTTGGTTGTTTTTTTTATGGTGTTCTGTTTTTGCTGTTGTGGTTTTTTGATTGGTTGTTTGGTGGGGTTTTTTTTGGTCTAATAAAAAGAAAGAAAACCTGGGACTTGTCTTACAAGACAGACTGAAAACAAGCTGTAAGCAGTTTACAGCATTTCATGGCAAATTGTAATTGACAGGCCAATTAAAGAAGAAATACCCTCAACAAAACGGATTCAGTGAGTCCAAATATCTCATCAAAGTGACAGGCCACCTAATTATCTTCAAATAGAATTAGGAGCTTGCTCCCTGTTTCTTTGCCAGTAATACAGCCATCCTAATTATCCATGTCCTAGTCCATTCATTTTGACTGTAAACACTTTGCCAATACAGTAGATCCCTTCTTAATCAGTGTACTGACAAGTAGGTTCTAAGTTGGTGCAACTCTCTTCAGTGTTTTCTCTGTTATAATATAACTCAGAATTATATTGACCAGTCAAATTAATTTCTGTATAGATAACTAGGAATAAACTGAACCTGGGAAAATGGCATTCCTGGATGTGTCAAGGATCTGTTAGAAGCTGTCATGAAGAAACAGTAGAGTTTTCAAGATGGTGACCATGTAAAGTCTGAGATACCTGTCATTTGCCAATTTAACCCAGTCAGTAGATATTTTGCATAGTATTTGTCCCAGAAAGGCTATGTTGTTTTTTCAAATGACCCTTGACCATTGCTTTACATTGTTTGCTCTGTGTGTGTTACATTCAGAAAAACAAAATTATGTTGGGCTTTGATAGTCCAGCTGAAACAACTCCAGCTAAGTGTTTTTGACCCTGCAGTAAGAAACAAAATTAAACAAGACATATATATATATTAAGGGGTTTTTTTTATTAAGTTTCCTCTATATGTGAACCTAATAGCCCTATTTAAGAAAACTGGAAGGACAAGTGTCCTCGAATTTATCTAGACTTATGATTCTAAATTACTTAGCAAAAGGTGAGTCTAACTATTTAGAAATTTTTAGGACAAGATCATATCAGTGAAAACCTACAAGGTAGGAGTCAGTTACCTGCTTCTCACAATACTGATCCTTAGCCAGAAAAATTATCCACAGATATGTCTTGGGATACTGGGCACACAGAGTCTTTCCAGGTACAGCTCCTTAATATACCTATTGAGTCATTAAGTAGAGACCTGGTACTTCCAGTACTCATTGAGCCTTACTTTATCTTCTGTCCAGGGAGAAGGTGACAGGGCTGTGAAATTTGGTTTGGACTGCTTTCTTAAGCAGTCAAAAATAAGTTCAGGGAAAATTAACTAAAAATCCATACAAATAATAGCTCATTTTTACAAAATCTGATAACAGTTATGAGTCAACACTAAATGATCCAGGCAGGTGAGACCATTGCATGTTGGAGATTTGTACCAGACTAGCTAAACATAAATCATCTCCAAACTACATGCAGAGTTGCTGGGAAGCTACTCGATGCTCTACAGTTATCCTCATTATGTTCCAAGGTTAAATAGGTTACATGTTTGAAGGTAACCTACCAGCAGACTTCTTGATTAGATATTTCTAGGCTGACATCACCCACACATTTCACTTCTCAATAATTAATTCCATGCAACACATGTATGGTTCTAGTCACATAAAAGCTTTCATTGTCATGCTGACATGGTTGTTCAGAATGCACTAAATTTTACATTAAATGAGATTCCACCTCTTGGCATTTTCATCAATGATATCCATTTATTACTCAATGAACAAGAACTTTAATTTTCAAGCAAAGATGCTCACAGATGTAAGATCCTGTTTAGTGGGAATAGTAATGTGATTTTAAAACTCTATCAGCAAATATGACTTGTATGTGAGATTGTGTCAGTCACATAACAGGTTTTTTGCATGCTAGAATGAGATGAAAAGTAGTAAAGGTCTCATAAACTGAAGCAGCCACTAGGGAACAATATTATGGAAGGTCTTTCCATTATGAAAATTCTTTTTCTGGACTATTTTTTTTTTTTCACCCCTAATCCTTGCAATCAGGGATATTTCCAGCTCAGATATTATTAGGAGAAGGAGACAACATAAATACCAAAGGTGCCATACACTAAGCTAGGTCCAGAAGACTTTCTTGCTACTCTGCCAGCCATCTTCCAGCCAGCTGGGTGGCCAAGAAAAGAAGAAATCTGACCCATGCAAAGCAGTTGACCTGGAATACCTCATTATCCAGAGGCAAGCATGGGATTCAAATGACTAAATCCTCAGGACATCTCAGAAGACTGCACTTCTCCTTAGTCTTCACTCAGCAACATCTGTGGTTCCTCATGGCTGCATCAATGGACCGTTTTGTTTTGGGGTTTTTTTCCCCTCACTCCTTTCTCTCCACAGCTCTGAAATAAAAAGATTTGGGTTTTGCCATTCAGAGGAATTCCTTTCTCCTGTCTTCTTTCTGAGGGTACTCAGTAACCTGAATTAGTCCGGAACATTTGCAGTGGGTGCTCATGCTGAACTTGACACAAAATTACTCTGTTATTAGCAAAGTAGTAAAGCACATTTCTAATTATTGAAGATGGTTGATTACCCTGGACTCAAAAACTGAATTTTGACCAGCAAGAACATACAGAAGTGTCTCTACTTAACTTCCCCAATACATAAAGTATTCAGATGTTTATAGTTCAGATGTTCCTCAATATTCAGATGTTCAAAGCATTCAGATGGTGCAGTGTTCAGTGTCCAATACAGAAACAGTTCAGAATTAGACTCAGAAACCTGCAATTTATGCTCATCTGAACATATTTTCCTTTGATAAAATATCCTCTCTTTTCATCAGCTGTAATAACCTGGGCTGTCCTTCCACAGAAAGCTCTAATTGGCTAAACTATTACCAATTCTAATGCAAAAAAAATATCGATTGTTAAAGCTTCTTTCACCAAAGAACCATAAATTTGTTTTGTTTTGTTTTCTGTGGAAATCAAATCACAGTCAAAGACCCATTCACTGCATTGGGTAGAAAAAAAAATACAAGGAACCCAGGGCCAAACTTTTTTTCTAGGTGCAGCCTCTTTGCTTAGTAGAAAATGAATCCTGCCAGTGGCCAAAGCTTATTCTTGGCTTCTGTGGGTATTATTTAAACTTACTGTTTTCCAATTTATCTTTCAAGTCATTGGATTAAACAAGTTTCTTAGACTTTCTAGTTCTGACTCTAACTGGATCTCTCCCTGGATATATTCTGTGAAACATGCAGTCACTCTGAGTGACCTCCCTGATGCCTATCACCCCAGGAAGGGCTGTTCAGAAGTCCTCTCAGGTCTAGAGTGGATGCAGCAGTCAAGCTCTGCTGCATACTTACTGCCTTGTACTGGCACCCAACCAGAACCTGTGGTGCTCACAGCTGCTGCACCTTTTTTGCCTGAAGCACATTCTGAATTAGCATGTACTGAAAATATTCATTTCACAGATGTTCAGCTTCAAATTCCATTGTTCAGAAGACAGACTCTACTAGAAAAAAAGAGCAGATTTTAAGGAAGAAGTCTTTCCATGGACAAGTGGAACTTTTCACCAAAGCTCTTACTTAGCTTTTTTTTTTGGAGCAGTCTATGACATAGCACAATGTCATTACCTAGAAAAATTTCTTTAACTTGTATGAATTGCTGCTGTTATGTGTCTTAGTTACACTCACACTTGTATACTGCACTTACTAGACCTGGACTAACTTGGACAGCCAGAGCAGGATCTGAGCAGGGTGATCCAGCCCATATATTAAACCTAGGACTGCTGTGGTGGGATGGCTACTGACACCTGCATCTGTATCCTCAGTCTCTTGATGCCCTTCTGGTATAAGAACTTACAAGAACTGAACTAAATGGATTTTTGCCATCGATTTCAATGAAATCAGGATTTCACTTCTAGTTTTTGTTTTGCCTTTAGTGCAAGGCTGAAAAACCTGATAGTCTGAAGACGTCATTTTCCTTTCTGGTGCACAGCATAAATTTTACTTTTACCTTCATCACCAGAACAGCCATTACCAGGAGCTATCCTTTGGACAGAAAGAACATGAAAAGAACTGCAAAACTCTAGCCTGATGAATGCTTGTGAGGAGTATTTTCAGATGTGTTTTTCCTCAAGGTTGCTGCTTCTGTGCGCAATGGTTGTTCATTTGCTTCAGACAGCACCTGTCTCTGATCATTATTTTTTAAGGAGTTCTAGTAATCCATAAAGTTAATCTAGAAAACAGAACATTCTGCTGCTAAAACACTCTAGTGGCATCACACTCCTGTTTTGATTACTCCTCACTAAGGTGCACACACTGAAGCACTATCTTCATTAGATATATAAGCTCTCATCTGTGCCTTGCTGTGGTTTCCTTCCTCCCTTTTCCTAGTTTTGCAGAAACTTTTTATTTCACTTCAGAATTCCCTTCCTGTTTTTCCAGTGACAATTTGTCTCATAGCAGCAGCTGATGTGAGCAGCCTGGTGTTTAAGGACACCTCAGGAGCAGAAATTCCAGAACTGATTGTTGTAGACTTATGGGGCCAGCTCACCAAAATGATGGTGTGAAGAGCACCTCAATGCTGTTATATGGTACCTAGGTAGTAAGAACAGCTTTATCTTTTCACTTCTTTGGGTTGAGGAGAAGTTTTTATGCCTTGGACTGTCATCTTATAATGAATTGCAAAAACTTATGGGAAAAAGAACAAAGGAAATCCTCTTCTATCTGGAACAGCCAGCCCTCAGCTGTATTTCCATACATAATAAAATTCACTTAATTTATTACTACTGAACCTTCAATTCTTAGAAGAGATACACAGCTATGAGTAAAATATACTGTAATAATTACAAACCAGAATACTTCGNAAAAATATCGATTGTTAAAGCTTCTTTCACCAAAGAACCATAAATTTGTTTTGTTTTGTTTTCTGTGGAAATCAAATCACAGTCAAAGACCCATTCACTGCATTGGGTAGAAAAAAAAATACAACATGCTACCTCAGGAAGCCAACAGCCTAAAGCACTGCTAGAAACACTCTATTTGGGAAGTTTTCTTGGATTTCAAGAAAGAAATCACCATGGAACTGCTCTTATTCATAAATATCTGAACTGATTTAAAGAAAAGAATTCAACATCTCTGGGAAGTAAGGCCTGGGAGGACAAAGTGGAATGGATATCTCTCAGTGGAAATCTTGTAGGCTCACATTTCACAACCCTGTCTGTCCCCATTAGTTCCAGTTGCTAGAGGGTTTTAATGGACTTCCCATTAAATGTTACATTTAGCTCCCTCCCCCACACCTTTTCCACAGCCCTGCTCCTCAGAGGACAACTCAGTCTGAAGCAAATATGACTTCCATACGAGATTATGTTATGATGTAGCCACATAACAGGTTTATTGCATGCTAGAATGAGATGAAAAGTAGTAAAGGTCTCATCAACTATGACCATCCATAAGCTAAACACAGAAAGATGTCAACAGAACTTCATTTGAGAAATTAATATGAGAGCTTTTTGGAAATGGGAACATTCTATAGATGTGAAATATCATATGAAATAACATACACTGGAATAACTTATTAGTCCTTCAAATGAAAGCATAAGTAGCCTTTTTTATTTGGTGAAATACATTTAAAGCACAAATCTGCAAGTTTGTCTAGTAAAATCTTCATTACTAGAAGGGTTTGACTAAGTGTTTAGGTCCCTGCCTATTCTAGAAAACCCTTCCTTAAGTGCAGATGAATATAATATACTTAATTATGTGGTTTGGTCCTTTTCTCAGTTACAGTTCAGCTTTTTAAATCTAAGAAAACACTTCTTGGGACCTAATGAGTAGAAAAGGTAGTGTTTAGTTTGGTTCATGCAATAGCTGCTGATAACAACCAGGTTGGCATGGTCTGGCAGGAAAGAAATTGTTCTGGAATCAGCATTTTGCTGCAAGCCTTTCACCTGTAAACCCTGGGTGTGAGCAAGAGCAGCCTCGTCAGCAGGCAGCAGTTGTTTCCTGGCTGCAGCCCAGCAGGGAAAACGAGTTGGTGGTCTCAAACCAGGTGGTTGTGCATGGCAAAAATCCCCAATGCTAATCAAGACCCTTGATGGCAAGAAGTCAAGGCAGAAAGAACAGGAACCAAAGCAGGAAAATGCATCAGAGAGCACAGGACCCCACTCTCCTCTAAACAGAGGGGGAAAAGTTTCTGGAACTAGTCATACAAACTAGTTAGAATCAGTGATGGTGTCCAGATACAGCCATTCGTTGCCCAGTGAAAACCTGAGACACTTTTCTAGACAAAATAAGACTTTTTCACAAAGAAAGAAACAGAACACAGCACACCATACAGGCAGCCTGGGGATATCAAACAATCCCTAACTAATTCTGAGATACAGCTGCAAAAAAAAAAAAAAAAAAAAAAGGTTGTGTTCCTGTGGGACAAAATAGGGAGCTAGGAACTTGATAACTTGCCCCTACATCCCCTAGTAAATCTTCATCAGAAATTAAAGTAGAATTTCAGGACTACTGACTCTCACCCCCACCAAAGTCTTGTCACTGAAAACACAAGTATAGACAAAGTTTATTTTGCAGCCAGTTTTTCTTTCGTTCACCAGCTGGCAAAGACATGGAATGAAGAAGCAGCAGCAAATTTCCCTTCCCCACAATTAGGAAAGCCTGGTCAAAGGAACAAAACATTGATGGCTGTTTGTGTGGGGACAGTCACAAGATGGAAAACATCAGCTAAATCTCCAGCCCCTCTCATCTAGCTGGTGTGTGTGTGACTGTATCTTCTCATGCACATTCTCAGCCACTGCTAATCCATTACTTGCAGACCTGCCCCCTTCCCTAAAAATGACAGATGCTGGTGTTCTAACACTGGTCTGCCCAGATGCATCCTCCTGCTGCCCCAGCCTCTGCCTGGCCAGCTCTGCAGGAGGCTGGCGGGCATGGTGAGTTAAGCCTAAGATTCTCAGGATTCCCCACAACATAACAGCAATGCTTGGGAGAGTTTCTGCAGCTTGTTATGGGGGATGCCATGCGTGGTTACTAGAGGGTATATTTTCATTTACTCTGAATGCTTGGCACCCTCGGACCGTAAACAGAAGCCTAGGTAGAAATAGATGGAATTATTTACTTACACTCCCAGTGATGAAAATGATTAGTCAATTAACTTTACTAATATACAGTATCTTGTGAGAAGATAAGATGTCAACAACTGAAGCTAGCCTCAAGATTGTGTCAAAAAGAGCAGGCCTGCTGGCATTTAGGCTGATTTATGGTGAAGTATGACAAGTATGCAAATTATGAAAGCTCCCTTTTATGTTTACATTTGTGCATTTTTCTTTGGCTATTTCTGATGATAGGCAGATTAGTGCAGCTACTTATAATTTGCTCTCATTGACAGGAGGGCATCCAGCCTGGAGAGACACCCTGCAGCCCCAACTTCCTCTACTACAACAGGATGAGGGCACTGTGTTGGTAAATATCTTCAAGGGGAAAATGGCAGCTAAGATTAGCCACGCTGACATTACAGTGATCACTTAAAAAAAAACAACAAACCAGATGAAAAACGTTTATAACATGAGACAAGTTCAATTAGTTATTCAGTTCATTTAAGTAGTCCAGTTGGACAATTATAGACAGCTACTGATTCCATTACATAACAATGAAGAAATGTCCTCATGAACTTCTATTTGTGCATCACTGTATCTGTCCAGAATCTCTAAATCTCTCTTCAGTTCACTTGTCAAATCCTTCCCTCCCCTTGCACAGATTAACTCCTGTTCTATAATCCTCAAGCATTATCCACACTGCATAATAAGAACTTATTTGTATCTCAAGCCAGTTCTTCAAGCTTTCTCCAACTGAACAACCAACTCAGGTACCAAAGGTGTCATAATATTCACAGATGGCCTGGACCAGAGGTTTTTTATTATGCAAATGTAATTTCATCTTCTAACTGTGCACTTAGCACCAGAAGATGTGGTCTAGAATCAGCAGCAAGCAGAAATTTCTAACAATGACAATCACATTGACATTTTGAACTTCAGTATTAGAAAATAAAGAACTATAAGAAAACCTGAAAAACCATGGGGACAAACATTGCTTCCTGTGGCTTTAAACTTTCAGAAACTTTGCACCTCTAGTTCTAACTAGAAGCCAGCAGAAATTACCCAGGACATAAAAAAAATACATGAAATAAATGGTTGAGCTAATAAGTAGCTTTGAACACTTGGTTTAACCATGTCATGGTTCACTTGGTCACATAAGGTTAGAACAGGCTTGATATGAGAGAGAGATATACCAAACTTTATTAAGCAGAGGCTATCTCAGAAGTTGAAATGAAATAGGAATTGTCCTGGTTTCAGTTAGAACTACTAATAACAATAAATTTCTATTTTATTATTATTTTCATTAAAGCAGTTTTAATTTTATTTTCCAATTCATAAGTCTCTCCTTTATTCCTTTTCCCCTTTGAGATGGGAAAGTAGTTAATAGATAGCATCTGTCATTTGTCTAGTGGCTGGTCCAGCCCTAAACCTTGACAGGAATAAAAGATTTTTCTTTCTTTGAAAGCAAAACAGGCATTGTCAGCATAATATCATTTACATGTTTCTCTCCTTGTCTTAATAGAAAAGAAGAAAACTACTCTAAAAGTAAAGTCACTGATTATAAGAAGTACTTGGCCTTATCTGCTGTCATGGATATCTGCACAAGTCACCTAGAGACATGTCTCTGCAGGTCCCTCTGTTTCTGCCACATCACTTGTACACCTCCAGTGTAACAGAAATAAAGTAAAATAAAAATGTGAGTTCATCACATGAGGTCATTTATCCTACTGGGTCCTGTGAACAGTTGCACGGAACTGGAGTAAAGGCTGAGGAAGTATCCATCATTTGGTACAGTCACAGTCTTATTAAACACCCATTTCTCACCCTCTCCAGGGAAAAACTACACACAATGAGGCATGCAATCAAAATCTTCAAGATTCAGTAAGGCATTTCTGCCTTAAAATTAGTTTGGAGGAAGCCTATTGGCAAAAGTTTCAGCTATAACAAGACTGAGATCTTTCACAGGAACCAGCCTGTGCAACCTCTCTCAATAACCACTAATTAGCACTAAAAAATAGTCTCCACTCAAGTACATAGCTCATTTCACACTCACTTGACCATGCAACGGTGTGTGCACATGGGTGTGTGAAAGAATATTACTTTTAAGATATGAAAACAAAACCCCTCCTTGGCTCTTTCTGGTGGGAAATGTGAAAGCATAAAAGTGAGATAAATGTTAATTACATTGCATGAAGCAATACTGTAAGATACTCAGACAGTGTAATGATGAACGTGGTAACCAAATGTATGGGGAATCATAGAATCATAGAATGTTTATGGCTGGAAGGGACCTCCAAAGGGCATCTAGTGCAGCCCTCTGCAGGGAGCAGGGACACCCTCAACTAGACCAGGATGCTCAGAGCCTTGGCCAACCTCCCCTGCAATAGCTCCAGGGATGGGGCCTCAACCACCTCCCTGGGGAGCCTATGCCACTGATCCACCACCCTCAAGGGCAAGAACTTCTTCCTGAGATCCAGTCTAAGTCTCCTCTTCTCCAATTTAAACCCATTCCCCCTCATCCTTTCACTGCAGGCCCTTGGAAACAGCCCCTCTGCAGCCTTCCTGGAGCCCCTTCAGGCACTGGCAGGTCCTCTAAGATCTCCCTGGAGCCTTCTCTTCTCCAGGCTGAACAACCCCAGCTCCTTCAGCCTGTCCCCACAGCAGAGCTGTTTCAGCCTCTGAGCATCTTTGTTGCCCTCCTCTGGACCCGCTCCATCAGCTCCATGTCTCTCCTGTGTTGGGGGAGTAGAACTGAATTTTAGCATATCTCTGACCTGGAATTTGTGTAATCAAACTCTGTAAAACACATCTAGACTTGACTGCTGCTAAGAATAGCACCAATCTGAACAGAAAGCAAACTAGATTAATTTCTGCCTATACTTCGGCTGAGGTCCTGTTGGTGTTTAACCACCTGGATGCGTTCATGGGTGACTTAGTCTAGGTGACCCTGCTCTGGCAGGGGGGTTGGACTAGATGATCTTCTAGGTCCCTCCCAACCCCTAACATTCTGTGATTCCCTTTAAAAGGCACCATGTGGCGTGCAATCTCATTTACCACAGACCCAGCCAAGAGGAACGCTTTGCTGAACGACGTCCTGGCGCGATTAGTGCCAGAAATGGGAACAGTTTCAGAAGTGTGAAAGTCCACTCTGCTGTAAAACTTGTAAGTTTGCCGGACAAGCAACAGGCAGCTCTCCTCTGACAGAGGCAGCTGCTCCGGAGACGCTCCTGCTCTTCCTGCCGGCAGCCCGGGCACAGGGAGAGCGCTACCGCCGCTCCAAGGCGTGTGTAACAAGGGGGTGCGTGCCTGCCCAATCCTCCTGTCAGCAGATCTTCTCGGTTTTCACTTCTTCTTCTCTGCTTCGCAAACTCTCAGCTATTTTTTCCCATGCCATAGCATGGGGGCTCTCGGGGATGGTTGCCATTCTCCCCCTGCCTGTCATACACCTTGTTTCCAAGTATGGTCACTATAAGGGGACTGTCGCGTGGAGCCTTTGTGGAAAATTAATGGCAGACAGGAAAGGGCAAAAAAGACAGGACAGATGGCTCTGTCACCACCACCAGCCTGATGCCATGAGAGAGCTTCAGTGTCTTTGCAAATGCCACTCTGTTCCACAGACTTACTCTGAAGTTGATCCAATCACACCCTTGGCAGCTGTCTTTCTCCTTTTTTATAAGATTTTTCCTTGTCCTTTGACTTCCAGGCTCATCCACGTGGTGAATGCAAAAGGTCAGTTTTTTTTTTTCAATTCGTGACTGGGTGCTGATGGTCTGAAATATTATTTAACTATAAGCGCATTGGCATCTTGCTAGAGGTGGTGTTGAATAGTGTCGTTAATGGGGCTTGTTTACTTGCTGGTTAAAATCCAAATCGGGTCAGCTGAGACCTGGAGAGGCATTGAGTAAACTTCTAATTTAGTAAGGCTGAGTGATGTCACCTCACTTTATTCTTTGAGCAGCATTCTGTCTAGTTTCACTTTCACAGTGAAACACACACCCGTAACACATTGGAGGCACTTTGGAAGAAATAAGAGATGCGTCTCCTTATGAGAGCAGTGCCAGACAAACTGTGGTTCATTTTATGCTCATACTCAGGTAAAGATATGATCAGGATCTTATGCGTTTAAAACACGATGAACTTCAAGAGGGTGAATAAATTGTGATATGACACCAGGCTGTGCAGTCAGTCTGCAGGGAGAAAGCCAATACCCTGTCCTCTGGAAAAGAGGGGCTATAATCTCTAGTTATATCGTTTCAGCCTATGAGATTGCAACTGTAGGAAAAGTTCTACACTGCACACAAGACAGTTTTCTGTTTAAAGAGTACACTTAATACCAGGTATATTTGCTTGCAAAAGCTGGTATGTTTTTAGTATTTTGATAATTAGATGCAAGAGTCAATGTTTTTCATTTTCACCACCTTTGATATTGTAGGAGAGCATTTCCAAGGTTGGGCAAAAATGTTTTAAAAATGGAGAATTAGACTGATGACCAGAGGACAAAGTGCTCCAATTTGATTTGGATTGGGACCAGTTGCCCACATGTGCAAATGTGTAACTGTCCTAAATCTACAGAGAGCATTCAACTGTGGCCACTTGATGTGAAGACATAGATGAGATCTTGAACATTCCTGGGGACATTAGTGGGAATTCTGAGACAGAAGTAAACACATCATCACTCATAGGGGATTCTTGCCATTCCCTTACCTCACACTGAAGGAGAGGTACAGGCTGCTTCCCCACTACCAGGTCTAGCCCCTGCTTGATGTCAGCTTTTCCCATGATGGTTTTGCATTGCACACCAAAACTACTCAATATTGAAAAGTATTCTGCTGAAAACATAGCTACAGGGTTCTTGCAGGAAGAGAGCTGACACCTCACCTTCAGGAGTGGAAAGAGCTTTTTCTGAGCTGTGAAGTAGGGTTTTTGAAACCATGATATTTTATCATCAAGTCAGTGATGTCATACCTTACGGAGAAGTCTGCTATTCCACATGCTCAAGCAGCTTAACTTTGTTTTCCAAATCAAGCTCATCTTAAACCTGATTCAATGAAAAGTTACAATCTTAAAGTTTTGAGATAAAATTAAGCTTCAATCTGGGGGGGGGAATTATCTTTCTGTAGTGATGGGTTACAGCTATACCTGAATATAAAGCATCAAATGAATTTACATTATTTGTCTGGAAAATGGACCTGAAATAAAGGAGCTTGATCTGTTGTAGTACTGATTTTAACTGTAATCAGAGGCTGAAAGCAGAAATATTGCTAAGAAGAATGTAAAAACACAACTTAAGTCCAATTGTCACTCTTGGCAGTGGACATGCTGAGTATGGGAAGTGCAACGTTGCAGGTACCTCATGGAGGAACTTTGAATTAACTCATAGGTGCAATTCCATGTCTTAAATTAATTACAGAGGCAGCTTCCACACTCCCTAAATTTACTAGGGTTATCACTTTTGTCTCTTCCAGGATGAACCAGAAATATCTACCTTCCTTTCCTGATATATTTGTCTCACGACCTCCATTCCTTTCCCTTCTCATCTGTCTTGAAACTTTCCCTTACATATTACCCCTACTACTCCTCTTTAACCGATTGACCACCCTGTCCTTTGCCCAGCTGGATGACTTGGCTTTCTAGACTCTGTCCTAGATGTGACATTTCTACTTGTTGTCCTTACAGAATATTGATAATAAAATGTTGTCAATAGAAGACAAGCACAAGGAGTTCTGGATTTGCAGATGGAAGCTTTTGTTTATGTTCCCACCTGCTTGCTATCACTTAGACATATCAAAATGCGTCAAATAATTTCCTACTATTACATTTCCTTGTCAGTGAATGCTATAATCCCCACAGGAAAGCTGTGTCATGATGAATGGGAGAGGAGAGTCCTCTGTAATCTCTAATGGGAGGAGAGATACTATGCTACTCCTTAGTTTCTTTTTCACATCCCAAAACCACAACCACCTTGGCCTCATGCAGTTCTCGTTCTGTGTTCCCTCTTTATATGTCAACAAGCATATGTCATGACCATGAGATCTCACTAGGAAGGTTGTAGAGGGAATTTAGGAATATCAGGCTCTTAGGCAACCCACAGAGCTTAACATGAAGCTACTTTTTCCAGGCTGCTTAGCATGTGTGTTTGAAAAACAAAGGTGTTGTTAGAGTAATCCTGCAGTTATGTGCAGAAACTCAGAGAGCAGTTCAGCTCCTAGGCAGTAAGTCTTGGTGCTGTGAAGAGCTTGAATGAGGCCTAATAAAAGAGCAGGGAAAATAAAAAAAATACTTATGAATATATATATATATATATATATATATTATTTACCAGACAGGTGAGGAAAGAACAATTTTCCAGAAAAAAAAAACAACTCACATATGAAGATAAGGCTATATCTCAGAATTGAATGGTGGTTGTAACTACTCCTCAGTGGCAATGTGTGGAGAATAAGCACCAGATCAAGATAGTCTATTTTAGGAACAGAGAAGCCCATTGCAAATGGGGAGATGGAGCTCCCCTACTTCACAGGTTCAGGTGGGGAGAAAGGATGTGGTCCCAGAACTGCAAGCTAGAAAGGAGAGTGGCATCTGGAGGCACAGCCCCAGTGGACCAGGTAGACACATCTATGTCTCTCCCCATCTCCCATGTCTCCTATTTTCTCCTATGTCCTGTCATACTCAACGTTCTGGAAGAGCAACAGAGATGCTGCTGGTGTTGTGGCAAGAGAAAAGGAGGCAGAGATTAAGAAGTGGATGAAGTCTCTCCATCTTTGTTACTCCAAAATTTACAAGCAAACATCTCCTCAGATATACTGTGTTGCAGTAAAGGCTGGAAATAAGAAGGTCATGTGCACTCAGAAGTCATGTTCAGGGTAAGCAAGTAGTAAAGAGGAGAGGGAAAATGGGGGTGCTGCATGGGGTGGCAGAGAAAATGCTGGAAGTCAGGACTATATGAACATGTCATGCACATGGTCTTAGTAATACAGGGTGCTTGAAATAAACAGGATGCCTAGGAGGACACAAGCAAGGTGTTGGATAACAGGTTATTAAATGTCAAGTGAATGAAAGTGTGTTCTCTCACCAGGTCAGGTGAGTGCTAATTAATTATGTCTGTGTCAGCAAAATGCACTTACACTTGCACTTGAAAAGCAGTTGCATGAGGCTGAACAAGATGCCTCTATCACTTGGATGTTTAGGGCAAGAGACATGGTTTTCATGGTGTGATTGTTGCACTGCCTTTGTGAGGCACATTTAATGCTTAGGAGCAACAGACAAGGAAAGCCATGTAGACTATTATTGAAATTGTAGAATAGGAAATTAATGAAGTCAGAATGTTGACTTGGATTTCTTCTATAATAAAGTCTCCCCTAAGATGAAGCACAGATAAGGATCTGGTTACCTCCATCTTAGCCTCCCTGCTCACCAGAATTTGGAATGTATACATTTTTAATTTATCTTTACCTTCATTTTTATGGTATCAAAGGTACATTGCTCTAATATTCCTTCTAAAAACCTGCATTATCCCAGTAAACTCATGGGTAACTCACACCTCTCAACCTACAGGCTCGTTCTTGTTTTCAAAAATAATTTTTTTGAAGGGGGAGGCTGCTTTTTCTTCATCAGACTAGAAATACTTTTTTAGCTACCTGTCTCTGAAGTTGGTTTTGGAAGAGATCAAGAACTGTTACTTCGCTCAAGAAATGTTGCTTCATTAACCTTTCGGGGTGTCAGAGTGGAAAAAAAGAACAAGAAAGGTTCACCAACAATTCTGACCATTGGAGAGGAAGCTCCTCTGATCAACCTGAAGTGGTCATGTCTTGGCAACAGTTCCTCACCAAGTGGGCAAGATCAAGGATGGATTAAGGAGCTCCAGTTTGCACAAGATTTTGGCAGGGTTTGAACTGTGATAATAATTCACAGTAGTCCACACCTAGGTGCTGTATTAAACCTCTTGCTTTTCCTCCATTCCACTAGCAACATTTGTTAGAAGTGATGAAGGGAAGGGTTGTTTTCAGGGAAGGGTGCTGTTAATAGCATGTTCACAGGAGCTAATGTAAAGAATGAGTACACTTGGAATATTGTCTCCATGGTAAGTCTAATAATACACTGTTCTGTCAAACCAGTGGAGATAATTCTTCCATATTTCTAAGGGACCTAGGAGTTTAGAGTGTTACTTAGCCACATCAGCTTTTATTATTTCTTCTGACTCTTAAAACATCAGCCGTTGCAATTAGTCAATACATGTATCCAGAAAAACAAGCATCAATAATGTCAGCCAAAAAAGATATGTGAGTAGCTTCTGTATATAGATGACATTTGTTACTACTGTGGAGACTGAGATGAATAGCTGTGTGTGACCAGTTCCAGATCACAGGCTCTTCATGTCTGCAGAAGAGCTCCTTAATGACAATTTGGCCAACTACATATTTTTTGCTTATATTTATTTTTATTTTTTTTTTAATTTTTTTTTTAGACTTTCGGAAAGCCACATTTTGCTTCATTCACTGACAGCATTAAGCTCTCACTATAGAAAGACATTGCCCAAAGGAAGCAGTAATGAACTCGGAGGTGGAAGGGAATGGCCCCTGGGCCAACACTGCTCAGGTCAACTGGCAATAGCAAGTAGGGAAGGTGAGACCCAAGAGCAACAAGAATGGACTTTTAAAAACAGAACAGAACCAATAGAAAGCCCTCCTATTCAATTAAACTTTATGTATTTGAAATTAATTAGCATCTCGTCTCAAATAAGAAATGTAGATGCTTGAGTATTCAAGGAAGACCCAGTCTTCTGGCTTCACCCCAGACATTCACTGTCTCTCTGTGTCATTGCTCCTCCATAGTCTTAAGCCAAACAAACATTTTCTTTCCTCATGCTCACAAGAGAACACATACAAACAAATTCTTGAATACTACAGAATGACAGCAGTGATAAAATTTAGTAAAAAATTTGCTTTTGTATAAAAAAAAAAAACAGAACTAGAGAATTCTATTTTGAGAAAGCTGTTGAAGTGATGATTTAATGAACAAATAAAAATCCTAAGCTGCTTTTCCAGAAGAAAGGAATCTGTAGAATCTCTTGCAATAGCTTATCATTCCAAACAATCAGAAGCCATTGAGTGATGACTGGAAGGTCAGCATTTAAATTTATGTCAGGAAGCAAACACTTTTCTTGCAGAGGGAGTCAAATCTTCAGGGTCAAGAGAACTGAAGTATTTAATGTGTGTTTTATAATTAATCCCAAAGAAAAGTATATTAAAATATGCAGACCCTGCATCTTTTGAATAAAGGCGTTGCTGTTACAGTTAGATTTTTGCATCCCATTTGACACTCAGATTCTTCTATAAAAACATTTCATAGAACCTGACTGATAAATACCAAACAAAATACTAAAATCTGAAGAGTTAACATCTGAGCAATGAGGATGTATATATAATCATGAACTACATCTAAGTCCAACAGCTTGTCTAACCCTGCTCCCCTTGGCGACAGCCCTCTTGCCAGTTGGACAGGTTGAGTCTGCCTTGCCTGGAATTTTCTTGATCTTCTTTCTTGAGTGGCAGCTGCTGGCACCCTGCAAGCACAGGGAATTCACTGGCATATTGTGGGTCATGCCCAGCAGACGCCTGAGCACAGCAGAAAAGCCAGCTGAGACCCTGCTAACTGAGGGTGAAGAGCACTGAAAAGAGAAAGAAAAGGGAGGATGTTGTTGCACCAGACCTGAAGGTCTAATGGTTTTTCAATTAGTTTCTGCCCAAATAGTAAGCAATCCATATGCCATTTTCTGTCTGGGTTCTGCTGATTAATCTAACTGCAGCAGCGTGTTAAAACACTCACACATGCCCAGTGATGGTTACTTTCAGGTGCCAACAGGCACAGCCAGCTCTCCATAGTGCCAGATAGCAGAAGGCAGGAATATTGCAGATACTCAGAGTCTAAATAACTACCTTTGGGTTCAGGCTAGTATTTCAGTCCCCAGGTCCCCCCACCTGCTGCACATCCCCCCCCCATCTGCACCATGTTGCATGAAGACCTGGAGCCAGCTGCACCTCACTGCACCCCGAGCCCAAGGTAGATCTGGGAACACTGTGTTGAGGTATCTGATGTGGATCTGCTTCGTCATCCTCCCATCTGAAAGGGTAGCAAACATTGTCACACCTGAGTTAGCACCTGGACTTTCTCTCCCTCTGCAGCATCACTATATACACAAAGAGTAATCAGCCCACAAGTATTTGATATATTTCCTTTCAAAGCTTTCATTAGACTGGAAGGATTTAAATACCAAACTGTTAATAGCAGGAGGCAGTTTACATAAGCACAGCAGGTCCATTGCTTACTGCGTTGTCTGTCCCTGCAGAGAGATATTTCATACCAGCCCACACTGCTGTGCCTGTTGTCCATGTCCAAGAAGGCATTTCCAGTCAGGTGTGCTCCTCACCAGTACAACTGGCAGATACTGCTATGCAGCTCTTGGGTTATGGTAAGACCTTAAGTTTTGCACACACTTGCATTTTTTTTGCCCAAGGGAGAATGCTTTGGCAGAGAAACAGAGATGATCTTGCAAATAGTATGATTTTATTTGGGTAGACAATCTCAGTTTTACTTCCCATTGAGCCTTGCTGATGTTGCAGAGGAGGCCAAGTCTTTTCAGCAGCCTAGAGGAAGACAAGAATAAGGAGGAATGCCTTGGGAACCGTAGGGCATGTAATTTAATATATCCTCATCACAGTTAATATTGTGCAAACACTTGTTATGAAAAAGGAAATTAAAAAGTAAAAGAAGAAGGGAGAAGGGAGAAAGGAGAGAAGGGAGGAGAGGAGATGTGCTAAATTCACCTGTTAAAATGTTTAAAAGGCTGACTTGAGTTGGTTGTGCAATGCAAGGACTTATTATGCAACAGAAAGGATCAGTTTGCAAGACAGGTTCAAGAGTCATTAGTGATCAACACTGATGCCAGTGGCAATGAGGAAGGGTACAGTGCCTGTGTGGAAGTGCATGTTCACTTCTTAAGCTCTCCATAAGTTGTTAAATCAGCAACCACTGCTCACCCAGCCTGACATTCCATAGCTGATTTCTTGGATATATCTCAACATGTAAAAAAGGCTTAGGAAGGAATTTGAAGGACAGGCAATGGTCTTACATGAATGGGTTCCACAAGGGCATGTCAGGCTGTGGGGAAGTACAACAAAGCCCAGAGGGTTGTGTGGGGCCTTGCCAGACAGCCAGCCATGGCCAGTGACACCAGCCAGCCAAGCAGAGTTAGATGTAATAGGAGGAGAAAGAAGTGTAATGATCATAGTGCTGCATCATCCATACATGCACAAACATTTGGAATGACTTGGTTTTGGCAAATGGAAGCTTCTAATTACAAAGAAACACAACGTCTCATCGTTAAGCAGTTAGTCTGCTGGTATTTCAATTAGAAAGAAACTTTACCAATTAAAGCACAGCCTTGTTGAAACCAGATGGCCTGGTTTGTGATTTTCAGGTCAAAAGAAATGATCCATCATACAACTAGGTAATGAAAGGGTGAGAAGTCAGGGATATGGATTTCTACCATTAAAAAATTAATGGCATGATCCTGTCTTTAGCAATCATTATTGGAAGTCTTTTGTCAGAAGATAGAAAACCCTAAGTCCTCTTCATGAAGTAGATCAGCTGCTATCCCAATTGTAAGAGCCCAAACTGCTACTGACATTAAATCTTGGTGAGTCTAGCTCTTTTTTTTGTTTGTTTTTCAATATGTCTACCACCATTAGAGAGTCAGCATGTTTTGTCACAGCTCGACTGCCTAATTTTAACCACTAATGGGGCTCGTTTATCCCCAGGATCCAGATTGGGGCCAGAAATAGGAAGCCGAGTGATGGTCATGTGTTTGACAAGGAGCCGGGCAGCAGGCCAAAACTCATTTGAGCTGGATGGAATTTCTTGCCCCTGTGAAAATGCAGTGCTAAATCTTCCTCCCCCACTCGCCTCTTTACACACAAGTGGATCCCTCTAGTACAGTGAACTGTCACCCGAAACTAACAAGGAGGATGTGTCTCCCAGCAATCCGAGCTTCGGTCAAAAGTTCACCACTTGCCAGCCCCACTATGCCAACTTGGACCAAGATTTCTGGAATGGTTAGAAAAATATTTTAATGTAATTCACCTTGCTATGCTATTTCATTAATAACCTCTAAAAATGCAAAGAGTGCAGCCTTAAAATTCCTTGACATCCTCAGCATATGACTAATAATAATGAAACTTTCTCGCTGTCGGTGGAGCCACTCTGTGAACACACTGTTTTCCCTGGAGTTTCATGGAGCCTTTAGCAAATGCAGCACATTTGCCATGTCCATTTTTTTACAGCCTAGTAACCACTGTTTGCCCAGGCTTCCCTGAGCTAGCTTTGTCCACCCCACCAGACTGTACTTTCCTTTCTCTCTACGCCCTGCTATTTTTCTCACAATAATATTTTGTCCAGGCATAATGTGGACGTGCGTGGAATAGTTTTTTACACATTATGTCTTTCTTCTTTTCTCTAGATTTGTTTTGAATCCAGTCTCTCAATGTCTTCTCAAATATGTTGCCCATGCAAAGCACGGAGTTGTTACCAGCCCAGGACTGTGTGTGCTCCATGCCACACTGAGTGAAAAGGGCTCAGGCCTTGGATGGCAGCAGAGCATGTTTCACATACCATTAAATAACATGAAACCATTGAATAGAAGACCATCTTTTAAAGTGTATTTTACAGAGATCCTTATTTCTGGATTTTGCTCCAAGCATTTCTCTCTAGAATTGCTTTTTGGGAGTCCATGGACAAGACTGTGATCACAAAGGTGTTAAGTTCAGGGCTACAGGAATGCTTTCCATTCCATGTCTGCATTCAGGATGGTAGGACCAGGAGTTAAGAAACCACTGGATGGTATCTAGAATTAAAGTAATTTATTATTAATCTTCTGCTCTTTGCTCTAGATTTTCCCCCAATGGCAAAAGCAAAGTCAAAGGTGTTTTATTCTCAATACCTCCCTAACCAGTTTTAAAACAGTAATCCTTTCATCCTTAGGGTTTGAATCCCATTTTTTCCTAACCCTGCCCTGTGCCTGCCTCAATTAACAGTTCATTTTTTTAGATTAAGGTTGTGTCATATGTACTGAGAATTTACTTCTAAGCACTTCACTTACTAAGAGATGTAATCTTCTAGCACAGGTGAGGCTGGCCAGTGAAACAGTTTCCAGAAGTGAAATGGAGACAGAATATTTTTTCCAAAATATTTCCATATTTGCTTGGTATTTTCCTATTTGTTCAAAAAATTGGCTCATTAAAAAAAAAAATAAAAAAATTAATTGAGCATTCCAACCTGTTCTAGAAGTAAGCAAAAACTGGGGAAAAAGAAACAAAAAATTATCAAGTGAGCTTAGTCATATTTTAAAGTCCAGAATATTAATGGAAGACTTGAAATATTCCCAGTCCCAGTTGCCTTAGATATTGAAATAACACAGACAACTTCCAATGGGTTTGGGAGTACACTTTTTGTGGCATGAGCCACAAAATTGATTTGTAGAATATAGACAGAGCAGCTTTCCTCCAAAGTGTGGGCAGTTGCTACACTTCCACCAAACACTGCCACACAAACACAAACACTGCTTTGGATTTTTTTTCCCATGGGTCTGGCCAATGACTCCAAGGGAATGACTATAAGCTGGTGGTACATGGTGCAGGAGCAGCTGCAATCAGAGCAGGGGAAAGTGTTCCCTTGTAGGGGTTCTCTGAGAATAGCCACTTTCCATGACCTCCAGGATAGGAAAAAGGACCTGCTTCTGGTTTCAGAGAAGCATCATCTAATGGCCTGGCCTATTGCTTTATGTTGAAGCAGTTCTCCAACTGAAATCTAGCTTTTATCAATTTTTAAGTGAAGCACCCTTTTCCTAGTTTTTAGTGAACAGTTTTTTGGTTGCTGATAATTTTCATCTCCAGTCTTTCATTATGGTTGCCAGAGAATTAAAAAGAATAGGTGTGTGTATATCTATCTCATAAAATATATGCATGTATATTTATATATAAAAAATAGACATTTGTATATATGTGTATATACATATGTGTGCATGTATATTTGTATACATATATATGTGCACACTTTTGAACCACTTTTACTCTCTTCCTCACAATAAACCATCCGTTTGTGTCAGTGTGTTGGAATATGTTTATCTGGTAGCACATCCCAAGTGGTTGGTACCAGTGGTTTGCCATCATGAGCAGTCACAACCCCCATTTACCCAGAAAACTCAAATACACTTGTATTGTATGTAAATTGAATGGCAGAAAGCAGTCAATCTATATTAATTAATCAGTAAGATAGTTTCCCAAAAGAACTGTGTATGTCACAAGTGTTTCTTGTGCCAATGGTGCCAATCCTCATTCAGTATGCTTCTGAAAACTTCTGTTCTTCTCAAAATCAAACCTATTCCACTTCTTCTGCCTGTAGTAAACCATTTTCTGTTTTTTCTCAGCAGTTATCTTGCTTTTTGCAAATAACAGAAGCACACAGATGGGTGCCACAGGTTGGTGGATGCTGCTGACACTGAAGCAGGGATGTGCATTTCCCAGTGAGCTGTGATCACTGGGCTGGGCAAATTGGAGAGCATTGAACTGACAAACACTGCCCAATTTCTACAGAGCAACTGACTTCTGAGCCTGTGCCAGGGTAATACACAAAAGCAGCATGAAGAACTGGTGAGCAGCATCTGAAGCTGCAGTGAGGAGCAGCACATACACCCTAAATTGTGTGCAAGATGCAAAGAAGTAGTAGACTCATCATTCTGCCTATGCATGAGAAAGCAGAGGGGCAAAGAGGTTCTGTGACTTCTCCAACACTGTCTTCAAAGAGTGTGGCAGCACTTGCAGGTCAGTAGAGCGTGGCACCTGCATCTGTTCTGGTGAATGATGAAAGTTGTCCTCCCCCATGAGAAGATGCTCACCTGCAAACGAGTGCTGCAGCCATTCATCTGCATCTGTTTTCCCCTGGAGCTTAGCCACAAGCTGTACTCCGTGTAGGAAGGGCTAGAAGCAGGGTGCCCTGTGCTGTGGGAATGTGAGGACTGTGGAGTTTGCACGGTGCTGGAAGGCGAGAGACTGAAATATGGCTTGGCAGGAGCTGTCTGGAAAGACCCAGCATACTGAAAGACATGCTCCTGTCCTCGGATGTGCATGGCTGGGACACAGCATGGGGTGTGTGGGAGAGGAAGGAGCCATAAAGCATTCTCCAGGCTCCCACTCTTCCTCTGAAGCACACAGTGGATGGTAGGTTTCCCCAACAGCTTTTTTTCTGGTTTGATTTTCCTGGAAAATCAAAATCCTGCCTTTCAAGCAACTGCAGCCTGCCCCAGGAAGACATACAAAGGCTCCCAATAGCAGCAGCATCCCTGCACATCAAAACCAGTAAAGCCAGGTCCCAGTCTATGCCCAGGTCAGGATTAGAGGAGCAGATCAGGAAAAGAGTAGCACAGACTACTAAAAATGGCCCTGTGACTAGCAATGGGCAATGGAACAGAATCACAGAATGTTAGGACAATAATTAATGTCTTAAAGGCAGTTTATTTACTGCAGAAATTGTATTATTCAACAGCCAGGAACACCAAAACAGCTTTGAGCTACCTTCCCATTCCATTCTGCATTTGGCCAACTCTCAAACTCTGCATAACAATAACCCATCCTCCCATCTGGTCAGCAAACTGTGAATTAAAAATTAGTTTCTTAAAAGAATTATTCAAAATAAATATGCCAAATGCTGAGCCTAAGTGAATTCCTGCCTATTCACTTCTTGTGAAGCAGCAACTGCAAGTACTTGTCACCCTGTGTGCTTGGCTTTTACCAGCTAGTACAGAACCTCATCAGAAACTTAAAGGTAATTTTTCAAGTTCTCCTCAATTGAGATATACTTATGAATGGAAAATTATATATACACTGGTTTCTAGGGGACTGGGGTGCAATGGAATTATGTAATTCTTTGGGTTGGAAGGTACCTTTAAGGGTCATCTAGTCCAGCTACCCCTGCAGGGACCAGAGTCATCTTTAGATAGATCAGGTTGCTCAGAGTCCCATCCAACACGACCTTGGAACACTTCCAGGGATGCCCAGTCTCTCTGGGTAACCAGTGCCTCAGCACCCTCGAAGGAAATAATTTCTCCCTTATATCTAGGCAAAATCTACCCTCTTTTTAGTTTTAAAACCCTTTGTCCTGTTGCAACTGGCCTTTCTAAAAAAGGTTGTCCCCATTTTTCTTATAAGCCCCCTTGAAGTATTGAAAGGCTGCAATAAGGACTCCCTGGAATTAATAATAGGAATTATGTATGGCCATTAAAAAAAAATAATTAAAAAATATTTTTATAAATTAAAAAAAATATTTTCCAGCCCTGAAATACACCCATTTATATTAAATCCAGAAGCAACATTATTTGGGGTGATTCTGGGCAATGAGAACACAATTCCCTATACCATGGCTCCACCTCCAGCATTTTGCTATGAATTTTCTTTTTACTTTATTTTGCACTTATTTTGCTTAAAATATACTCCACTAACATTTTTCTAGTGACNACGACCTTGGAACACTTCCAGGGATGCCCAGTCTCTCTGGGTAACCAGTGCCTCAGCACCCTCGAAGGAAATAATTTCTCCCTTATATCTAGGCAAAATCTACCCTCTTTTTAGTTTTAAAACCCTTTGTCCTGTTGCAACTGGCCTTTCTAAAAAAGGTTGTCCCCATTTTTCTTATAAGCCCCCTTGAAGTATTGAAAGGCTGCAATAAGGACTCCCTGGAATTAATAATAGGAATTATGTATGGCCATTAAAAAAAAATAATTAAAAAATATTTTTATAAATTAAAAAAAATATTTTCCAGCCCTGAAATACACCCATTTATATTAAATCCAGAAGCAACATTATTTGGGGTGATTCTGGGCAATGAGAACACAATTCCCTATACCATGGCTCCACCTCCAGCATTTTGCTATGAATTTTCTTTTTACTTTATTTTGCACTTATTTTGCTTAAAATATACTCCACTAACATTTTTCTAGTGACATTTTTCTCAAGGCTGAGTTGAATACAGGTTGGATAAACCAAAAGTTAAGCAGTGAGCCCCTCTGGTATCATAGACTATTGCCCACTCTGAGTAATTGAAGTTTCCACACAAGGAAGAATTAACCATGGAAGGAAATGAATTTTATTCATCCCAATTTCATATTATAAGTGTTATACAAAAGTCTGTACAGACAAAATTACCAGTCTGTGCTCTGTGGAATACCTCATTATTGTCTCGTTCCCTTTCATCAAGCCACTTACTGTCTCAAGCTGCAGTCTTTCTCTGCCACCTACCTCCCTCTGTCTGAAATATTCTCTACAAAAGTGGAAATAAACTTCTAAAATGAAAGCATTTACAGGAACTAAAACCACTAAATCCACATAAAACCACTTCCTTTTTCAAAACAAAACATGCAAATGTGCCATCAAAATCCCCAAGACTGCTGATTGCAGAGGACTTACATATCATAATTAATTCAAGAGTTTAGTGTCTATATTAATAGGGCTGGTGCTTAAGAAACCTTAACAGAAATCAGACATAGCCTGTTTCTACTTTTCCACTGTAGCAATAAAAAACCCTTCACCTTATAATAGAAAAAAAAAAAGCCAATTTTGTGCTTGGGGGTTATTGTTAGGGAATATTTTGTCTGAAAATTTCCCTCTGTCTAAGCACAGAAGAAATACACGTTGGATATCTTCTATCTTTGATCTTAAAGGTCTCTTCCAACTGAATAATTCTATGATTCTATATACAAATAAAAAAAATATCTGTAGAGTGGCTTAGTGAATGAATCTCAGAACAAGCCAGGTTCACCCATCAATTGTTCAGTACCAGGGGAGTAGTGTACAGTGATTCAGATCCAAATGTGCCACAATAGCATCAGAAAATCAGCTGCCTTGTCCTCTGAGGGCAAAACTGAGCCTGTTCCTACCCGGATTCATGAAAAACCAACTTGCATGAGCTTCCATATTGCACAACCAAGCCCTAAATTCAATGCATTCAGTGTGTTCTCACACATGTTAATGTATTCCCTCATGACAGCTCTAGATTTCCCCTCCAGCCCTGGATAATGACCTCTTCATCTGCCGCCATCAGTAGAGGAGAGACAGGTGATGCCCCCAGCCCGTAAGGGTTGGGTAGGACGGGTGAGTGACACACGCCAGATGCTGCCCCCTGAGCTGGGCTGCAGCTCCCCTGTAAATACATCATGGAGTAAAAATCACCCCGTGCATTCCAGCTGCTGCAGAGAGTGTCACTGGAGTAGACGTGTTGTCACACAAGCGTGCACTGAATAGCATCTGTACGTGTGATTAATTGGGAGCTAACAATTAATTCTTCGAGGCGTGGAGGAAAAAAAAAAAGGAAAATAAAAATGCACACCCTCAAATGAACATTTAGATTAACTACGAAAGGTCTCAAAGGTTAAAAATAAAAATAAATAAAATAATCACAACAGAAATGTAAAGTGGGTTCCTCGGGTCAGTGAAGGAGACAAAGAAGTCTCCCCATGTGCCCCCATGATATTTTGCCATGCTGATTTTTATCTTGAATTTCAACTAATGTTTGTGAAGACTACTAAGCCAGGAGCTCTTGAGCCTAAAGTCTTCTGCATCAATACAGACCCAGATGCTGCACCTCAGGAACACCATGGTAACAGTTGCCAAGCCCTAAAAAAAGCCAAAAAGCTTTTAGGGAGGCTGAGCAGAAAGGCTGACAAAATAAGAAAGAAGAACAGCAATATTGATCTTAGGTCATTTAGGCCAGATTTGACCCATGTTAACCCACAAGCAGGGCATTCAACTTAAGTATGTTCTGAATTCTTCAGGCAGATTGAGGAAGTAGTGAATAAAATAGAAGCAATAGAAAGCCTAGTGAAACTTAGGTTATCATCTCATGGAGGAAGCACTGAAGGTTATAAATAAAGCACACAGCAAATGGTCCAAAATTGCATTAAATTAGAGACAACAGAAAAATCTATAGTATTTATGAGTATGAATACTGCTTTGTAGGAGTATAGTGTATGAATACTATATATAGGATTATTCTTATTTGCTGCTTTGTGAACTATTCAAGATATTCACTGATAACGAGAGTTTGTATGAAATCATATCAATATTTTTTTTTCAGGAAACACAGTGACAGGAAGACTGGTGAGTAAAGTGAGAAGTAGGACATATGGAAAGACTTGTCCCTTGGTGTTTTCAAGAACAAACACATGAATGGAGCCACTTGCAGCATTGCACATCTAGTACCAAGGAGGCCAGGCCATAGACAGGGTCCTTGAAAACATGACATTACAAAGTGAATGGGCAGCATAGGTTTGTATGATAACACCAAAGCTTTCAATCTGGGTATTTGTAATCTCAATCAGCTATCTAAAAGCTCAGAAGAAATGCCAGAAATACTCCTGCACCACCAGGAGTTTCACAAACTATGAGTAGTGATCCTGAAAATACTGTGGTGATCACAGTGGGAAAGCACATCAGAATGATGTGTCTTTAATATTATGTTGTGGCAAAAGACCTCAAAAACCATAAGTGTCAGTTGTTAAGAAGGTATTTTATTTTGTATATACCTTCAGAAAGAGATATGATAGAATAATAACAGGTTATTGTGTCAATATCTTGAAAACAATGTTGAAAAATTATAGAGGGTGCCAAGGAAAAAAAGTACCAAAATTATATAAAGATTGGGGAAACTTTTGGAGGAAAACCCAAGATTTTTATGTGGAATGTAATAAGCTTCATAAAAGAAAATATTACATATGAAAGGATTGTTTAGCTAAGTGAAGTAAGGCATTATGTGAACCAACAGCTGGAAGCTGAAGCCAGCCCAGCTCAAGCTGGAAGTGATAAACACTGAAGGCAGCTAAGCACAGTGGCAAACAAATGCATCAAGGGCTGGATTCTTCATCCACTTTGTGGCACCTTCCAGTTGGAAAAACATCCCTTTCTCGAAACAGCAAAAGCCTCCCTGAGCTTCTAAAAAACTCTACTATCAACAGTGTGAATATGGTCAGACTGAAAAAACAAAACAACCAAAACCAAATGAAAAAATAAATAAAAAACCCAAAACAACAGAAAAGTCCCTTCTGAGTAATAATTAATCCTTTCATTGAATATGATGTTCACTGCTCCAGCTTTTGCACCTGGGTGCTGGCAGGCTGGCACTGGATGTAGGATTCCCAGGAAAATCAACAATACATGTGGTCAGTGCTATCACATTCCTGTGAATTTTTTGCCCCAGTCTTTCTGAATATTAATGTTTGTGTGATGATCTGTTTGTCTGTCCAGTGAGTCGTTCACAGCAATACTCAATTTTTCTTCTGTGAAAGGTTCCAGCTTAGTTAGAAGATAACATTGATTTTCTTATAGGAATATTTTCCAAGGCAAGTTGTAACTTTTTGCAGCTTTTTTGCTGTTTATCAGACCCCATCATTCTTTATTCCTAACAAGATTTTCTTTCTGCATTACTGCTGTGAAACATTACCAGTGTATGACCATAGGAATAGGTCCATGACAGTATTTTAATGGTACAAAGCCAAATCTTAACCCATGTCCTTCCTAAAATGTGCTTTTCTACATAATTTCCTCAAGGAGATTCCTCTGCTGTTTTTCAACAAGGCTTTGTAGCTTCTTGAGTGACTCTACCCACCTAAAATTCTCTAGTTAGAACCAAAAAAACCCTATTTATATATGATTGTAAATATGCAGTGAGATCATTAGTTAATATAGTTTCTGACCCTTGGTTTCCAGGATGATTTCCTATACCAGGACTGATTTCAAAGTGCACTGAGAAGTCAAAGCCACGCCAGCACCTTTGCACAAATGTTTGCATTGCTCTGCATTCAGGCTCTGAAGTTTGCTTGTGTCTTACACTGGACAGTTTTATAGGAAAACAGCTGTTTCTAAAAGAAAATACCTTCATATGAAGCTGTATCAGATCTGATTGTCATGACATAGACTTGAGTGTGAGGTAAAACCCCTAAGTGCAGCCCTCAGGGAGAAATTCTCCAAGGAACACAAGCTCCAGTTGCACGTGTTGCTCTTACACTTTGGGGTTTTCTTCAAGAGAAGCAACCATTCAGCCTTGGCAATGTCAGGTTGTACCTTTGCTGTGGTATAAACTCATTATTAGAAGAGCTCATATGAACAGCAGGAAAGCAGGACATGTCTGGTGTCTATTCAAAGAGACTCCTTATGAGAAGTGGGCATTTTTTGGTAGGTCACCCAGCACGCTGTCACCTCTAGAAGAAGAGCAGACCTCTGCACGATGGGAAAGCTCTCTGCCTCTCGGGAGCAGGAGCACACAGCAGAAGAGATGCCATCGTTCCAAGTGAGGTCCCTCAACCTCTCACTGTGGGGAGCCACGGGGCATTCCTTAGCTGACTGCCTTAGTTTGGATTCCAGCCGCAGAGTCCTTCTGCATACTGGGGCTATTAGCTTGTTACTCAAGAAAAATAAAAATATAAAGTGTAAGACAAAGCTTTTTTAAGGGCTAATACCAGCAGTTCTTCTCCTCATTTGCTTCTCGACCACCAACACAAAATTTGTTCTGATGGGGAAAGGAGCAGTGCTGTGGCTAAACCTTGCATCCACATCATTCCAGGCTGCATTACAGTATAAAAACTGAATTTACCAAACTATAAGAGGGAGAGAGGGGGGGAAAAAAANCAAAATTATATAAAGATTGGGGAAACTTTTGGAGGAAAACCCAAGATTTTTATGTGGAATGTAATAAGCTTCATAAAAGAAAATATTACATATGAAAGGATTGTTTAGCTAAGTGAAGTAAGGCATTATGTGAACCAACAGCTGGAAGCTGAAGCCAGCCCAGCTCAAGCTGGAAGTGATAAACACTGAAGGCAGCTAAGCACAGTGGCAAACAAATGCATCAAGGGCTGGATTCTTCATCCACTTTGTGGCACCTTCCAGTTGGAAAAACATCCCTTTCTCGAAACAGCAAAAGCCTCCCTGAGCTTCTAAAAAACTCTACTATCAACAGTGTGAATATGGTCAGACTGAAAAAACAAAACAACCAAAACCAAATGAAAAAATAAATAAAAAACCCAAAACAACAGAAAAGTCCCTTCTGAGTAATAATTAATCCTTTCATTGAATATGATGTTCACTGCTCCAGCTTTTGCACCTGGGTGCTGGCAGGCTGGCACTGGATGTAGGATTCCCAGGAAAATCAACAATACATGTGGTCAGTGCTATCACATTCCTGTGAATTTTTTGCCCCAGTCTTTCTGAATATTAATGTTTGTGTGATGATCTGTTTGTCTGTCCAGTGAGTCGTTCACAGCAATACTCAATTTTTCTTCTGTGAAAGGTTCCAGCTTAGTTAGAAGATAACATTGATTTTCTTATAGGAATATTTTCCAAGGCAAGTTGTAACTTTTTGCAGCTTTTTTGCTGTTTATCAGACCCCATCATTCTTTATTCCTAACAAGATTTTCTTTCTGCATTACTGCTGTGAAACATTACCAGTGTATGACCATAGGAATAGGTCCATGACAGTATTTTAATGGTACAAAGCCAAATCTTAACCCATGTCCTTCCTAAAATGTGCTTTTCTACATAATTTCCTCAAGGAGATTCCTCTGCTGTTTTTCAACAAGGCTTTGTAGCTTCTTGAGTGACTCTACCCACCTAAAATTCTCTAGTTAGAACCAAAAAAACCCTATTTATATATGATTGTAAATATGCAGTGAGATCATTAGTTAATATAGTTTCTGACCCTTGGTTTCCAGGATGATTTCCTATACCAGGACTGATTTCAAAGTGCACTGAGAAGTCAAAGCCACGCCAGCACCTTTGCACAAATGTTTGCATTGCTCTGCATTCAGGCTCTGAAGTTTGCTTGTGTCTTACACTGGACAGTTTTATAGGAAAACAGCTGTTTCTAAAAGAAAATACCTTCATATGAAGCTGTATCAGATCTGATTGTCATGACATAGACTTGAGTGTGAGGTAAAACCCCTAAGTGCAGCCCTCAGGGAGAAATTCTCCAAGGAACACAAGCTCCAGTTGCACGTGTTGCTCTTACACTTTGGGGTTTTCTTCAAGAGAAGCAACCATTCAGCCTTGGCAATGTCAGGTTGTACCTTTGCTGTGGTATAAACTCATTATTAGAAGAGCTCATATGAACAGCAGGAAAGCAGGACATGTCTGGTGTCTATTCAAAGAGACTCCTTATGAGAAGTGGGCATTTTTTGGTAGGTCACCCAGCACGCTGTCACCTCTAGAAGAAGAGCAGACCTCTGCACGATGGGAAAGCTCTCTGCCTCTCGGGAGCAGGAGCACACAGCAGAAGAGATGCCATCGTTCCAAGTGAGGTCCCTCAACCTCTCACTGTGGGGAGCCACGGGGCATTCCTTAGCTGACTGCCTTAGTTTGGATTCCAGCCGCAGAGTCCTTCTGCATACTGGGGCTATTAGCTTGTTACTCAAGAAAAATAAAAATATAAAGTGTAAGACAAAGCTTTTTTAAGGGCTAATACCAGCAGTTCTTCTCCTCATTTGCTTCTCGACCACCAACACAAAATTTGTTCTGATGGGGAAAGGAGCAGTGCTGTGGCTAAACCTTGCATCCACATCATTCCAGGCTGCATTACAGTATAAAAACTGAATTTACCAAACTATAAGAGGGAGAGAGGGGGGGAAAAAAATAAAAAAAATTAAATTAATTAATCCTTACACCTGGTGCAGAAAAAAAACGAAACATGCTCATTAGACACTGAAATATGATTTTGCAAAGGTTATGCATTCAGAACAAGTCCTAGAACTTTAAATAGAAAAGTTCCATTTTAGGGCAAACAAAACAGAGGCAAATATTAAATTTTAAGTATGGTCATTTTCTGATTAATTTAAATAATTCCAGGTCTTGAAATCGCAGTGTTCATTCTTTTCAGATTTTTTTCACCAACAGTTTTCTAAACAACTGGCATATGAAGACCAAATAATATTCTTTGTCTCATATTTTATGTTGGTTTCGTATATTTTTATTTTTTTTTTAACTNTGAAAAAATAAATAAAAAACCCAAAACAACAGAAAAGTCCCTTCTGAGTAATAATTAATCCTTTCATTGAATATGATGTTCACTGCTCCAGCTTTTGCACCTGGGTGCTGGCAGGCTGGCACTGGATGTAGGATTCCCAGGAAAATCAACAATACATGTGGTCAGTGCTATCACATTCCTGTGAATTTTTTGCCCCAGTCTTTCTGAATATTAATGTTTGTGTGATGATCTGTTTGTCTGTCCAGTGAGTCGTTCACAGCAATACTCAATTTTTCTTCTGTGAAAGGTTCCAGCTTAGTTAGAAGATAACATTGATTTTCTTATAGGAATATTTTCCAAGGCAAGTTGTAACTTTTTGCAGCTTTTTTGCTGTTTATCAGACCCCATCATTCTTTATTCCTAACAAGATTTTCTTTCTGCATTACTGCTGTGAAACATTACCAGTGTATGACCATAGGAATAGGTCCATGACAGTATTTTAATGGTACAAAGCCAAATCTTAACCCATGTCCTTCCTAAAATGTGCTTTTCTACATAATTTCCTCAAGGAGATTCCTCTGCTGTTTTTCAACAAGGCTTTGTAGCTTCTTGAGTGACTCTACCCACCTAAAATTCTCTAGTTAGAACCAAAAAAACCCTATTTATATATGATTGTAAATATGCAGTGAGATCATTAGTTAATATAGTTTCTGACCCTTGGTTTCCAGGATGATTTCCTATACCAGGACTGATTTCAAAGTGCACTGAGAAGTCAAAGCCACGCCAGCACCTTTGCACAAATGTTTGCATTGCTCTGCATTCAGGCTCTGAAGTTTGCTTGTGTCTTACACTGGACAGTTTTATAGGAAAACAGCTGTTTCTAAAAGAAAATACCTTCATATGAAGCTGTATCAGATCTGATTGTCATGACATAGACTTGAGTGTGAGGTAAAACCCCTAAGTGCAGCCCTCAGGGAGAAATTCTCCAAGGAACACAAGCTCCAGTTGCACGTGTTGCTCTTACACTTTGGGGTTTTCTTCAAGAGAAGCAACCATTCAGCCTTGGCAATGTCAGGTTGTACCTTTGCTGTGGTATAAACTCATTATTAGAAGAGCTCATATGAACAGCAGGAAAGCAGGACATGTCTGGTGTCTATTCAAAGAGACTCCTTATGAGAAGTGGGCATTTTTTGGTAGGTCACCCAGCACGCTGTCACCTCTAGAAGAAGAGCAGACCTCTGCACGATGGGAAAGCTCTCTGCCTCTCGGGAGCAGGAGCACACAGCAGAAGAGATGCCATCGTTCCAAGTGAGGTCCCTCAACCTCTCACTGTGGGGAGCCACGGGGCATTCCTTAGCTGACTGCCTTAGTTTGGATTCCAGCCGCAGAGTCCTTCTGCATACTGGGGCTATTAGCTTGTTACTCAAGAAAAATAAAAATATAAAGTGTAAGACAAAGCTTT
Source organism: Ceyx cyanopectus (assembly GCA_013401355.1). NCBI lineage: Eukaryota > Metazoa > Chordata > Aves > Coraciiformes > Alcedinidae > Ceyx > Ceyx cyanopectus. The sequence continues at coordinate 45,900 of VYZU01085008.1, forward strand.
TTTAAGGGCTAATACCAGCAGTTCTTCTCCTCATTTGCTTCTCGACCACCAACACAAAATTTGTTCTGATGGGGAAAGGAGCAGTGCTGTGGCTAAACCTTGCATCCACATCATTCCAGGCTGCATTACAGTATAAAAACTGAATTTACCAAACTATAAGAGGGAGAGAGGGGGGGAAAAAAATAAAAAAAATTAAATTAATTAATCCTTACACCTGGTGCAGAAAAAAAACGAAACATGCTCATTAGACACTGAAATATGATTTTGCAAAGGTTATGCATTCAGAACAAGTCCTAGAACTTTAAATAGAAAAGTTCCATTTTAGGGCAAACAAAACAGAGGCAAATATTAAATTTTAAGTATGGTCATTTTCTGATTAATTTAAATAATTCCAGGTCTTGAAATCGCAGTGTTCATTCTTTTCAGATTTTTTTCACCAACAGTTTTCTAAACAACTGGCATATGAAGACCAAATAATATTCTTTGTCTCATATTTTATGTTGGTTTCGTATATTTTTATTTTTTTTTTAACTACAGGCACTTAAAATGTAATTTAAAATGGAAAAAGAAGTAGTGACCCATACCATGAAGCCGAATATTTCAAAGGCATGATATTGAAATGAGAAATTAATCTCTCTCCTATGCATCTCCATCAAAATTAGCAGTTAAGATACATTCACCTATTTACGTCTCTGTGTCCTACTCAGCAGAAAACCAGGGAGTAAATCCAGTTTAACTTCATGACAATTTGCTCTTTTCACATGCCTTTTCCCTCCACGTTGTTTCTCCTTCTATTAAATACCAAAACACCTCCACTCCCGGTATTTATAATAATCAAAATTTCCTTGGAGATTCCTCCTCGGGAACAACTCAGATTTCTTTCTTCGCTCATCAGACCGCTCAGTTTCCCCTAATTTTTTATTTTTTTTTGGAGGTGTTTTCTGGGGACTTGATAGGATTTGGGGTGGTTCCCACAGATCCTCTCCCTTCGCTCCCATCGGCAGCGGGCACGTCCAGACCGGGAGAACGCGGAAAAAACCCGGCGCAGGCGTCGAGGCGGCAACAAAGCCCAGAAAAAGACCATTAAATACAATTAAATTAATTAAATGCAATGCAGCTGGAGAGGGGCTGTCCCGCTGGTGAACACCAACACTCCCACCCCCCCTCCGCTCGTCTGTCCCGCACCCCTCTGCCGCCGGCGCTGCCGGGACGGGAGCTGAGTGCGCGGCGGGAGCTCCCCCGGTGCCTCCGCCTCGTCGCTCCCGTGTAGCCCCGGCTGTAAAAGGGGGTTTCCTCGGCTTCCCCATCCCTGACGCCCTCCGGGCCCGGGGCTGAAAGTCCTCCGGCGGCCGTGAAGCCTCTCTANCTTCGCGGCAGCCTACAGCCCCTACCACCAGGTACGTGTGGGGTGAAGAGGCAGAGGGTGGGAGGGGTGTCGTCTGGAGGATGGCCGTCTGGGGCCTTACCAAAAGGAAAAAGGGAAAAGGAGAAGGGGAGGGGAAGGGGAGGGAGGGGGGGGTGCTGGGGGAAGATCTGGAAGCCTGCGATGGTGAGCGGAGCAGAACCGCATCCCACCTTGGCGCGGGGCTCGGCAGGGTACGTACCCCGGCGGCGGCCGACGGGCTGCCTTGGAGCGAGATTTTTTCATCCTGCGATGACTTTTTAGGGTTGGTTTGGTCGTTTGGTTGTTTTCCTTCTGCGGATGGAGCCGGGACGGGCTCTTATCCGTAGCGATGCCCGCGTTTTTGCAGGGTCTCTCAGCGTGCCCCGGGGGCATCGCTCGTCCGCTGCGCGCCGACACCCCGGGCACTTCGGGCAGATATTTTACAGCCCCCTCGGAAGGGGTTTCTCCGGAGTTACCCTCGGAAAGGAAGGGAGGCGAGAGTGCTGGAAGGGCTGCGAGGTTTCCCAGATTTGGAGGTGGGGGGGAGGAACCCCCGGCAGGGCTGCAGGGATGCTCTCTCTCCCGAGCCCTCTCGGTGGCGAGACCCCAACCCCGCCGGACTCCTGGCGGCGGCGACACCCGCGGGTGGCCGCGTCTCTCCGCCGCTCTGTGTCCGGCTGTGCCCGGGCTATCGCAGCTGTCGATTAACTCCCAGATTTCGATAGAAAGATCCCACGGGGCAGCGGGGTGTTTCGTGACACGAACAGCCCACCGCGGGCGGGGAACTGCCTGTCCCAGGACACTGGCTGTCCCGCCTGGGTCAGGCTTCGTTCCCACGGGCTGCACCTGATGCGCACCTCTTTCTTTTTCGACCTCTGGTTTTCTGTTTTTTTTTTTTTNTTTTTTTTTTAACTACAGGCACTTAAAATGTAATTTAAAATGGAAAAAGAAGTAGTGACCCATACCATGAAGCCGAATATTTCAAAGGCATGATATTGAAATGAGAAATTAATCTCTCTCCTATGCATCTCCATCAAAATTAGCAGTTAAGATACATTCACCTATTTACGTCTCTGTGTCCTACTCAGCAGAAAACCAGGGAGTAAATCCAGTTTAACTTCATGACAATTTGCTCTTTTCACATGCCTTTTCCCTCCACGTTGTTTCTCCTTCTATTAAATACCAAAACACCTCCACTCCCGGTATTTATAATAATCAAAATTTCCTTGGAGATTCCTCCTCGGGAACAACTCAGATTTCTTTCTTCGCTCATCAGACCGCTCAGTTTCCCCTAATTTTTTATTTTTTTTTGGAGGTGTTTTCTGGGGACTTGATAGGATTTGGGGTGGTTCCCACAGATCCTCTCCCTTCGCTCCCATCGGCAGCGGGCACGTCCAGACCGGGAGAACGCGGAAAAAACCCGGCGCAGGCGTCGAGGCGGCAACAAAGCCCAGAAAAAGACCATTAAATACAATTAAATTAATTAAATGCAATGCAGCTGGAGAGGGGCTGTCCCGCTGGTGAACACCAACACTCCCACCCCCCCTCCGCTCGTCTGTCCCGCACCCCTCTGCCGCCGGCGCTGCCGGGACGGGAGCTGAGTGCGCGGCGGGAGCTCCCCCGGTGCCTCCGCCTCGTCGCTCCCGTGTAGCCCCGGCTGTAAAAGGGGGTTTCCTCGGCTTCCCCATCCCTGACGCCCTCCGGGCCCGGGGCTGAAAGTCCTCCGGCGGCCGTGAAGCCTCTCTATCCACGGCACGTTTGCTGGAGGGTGCCGCGCTATAGGGAGAGGGAGGCAAGGAAGGAAGGAGGGCAGGGAAGTGGACGGGGGGGTGGGGGGGGGGGGGGG